>CAKOAT010732932.1:23608-95433 GCA_932364175.1 Eruca vesicaria subsp. sativa | reverse complement strand
TGAAAATATTTCACATATATAATTTGAGTTCATAAAAAAGGAAAGTTCACAATAAGCATCTTAATATTAGAAATATATTCCTTTTAATACATAATCTTAAATAACATAATATATATAATTTTTAAGTAATAATAATATTTTCTTTACATCAAGCTATATTTTCAGATGATCAAAACTAACTTAGATAACATAACATAAATTGAAGTTTCTTTATGAAATTAAAGTATTTTAAAACTAATATTACTAAGGGTTTTACATATGTTTTGCATAATAATTTGTTAACATAAATTTAATTGAAAATTTCTTTGTATTTTTTATTAGACTACATAAATTAAAAATATCTCTAATTATCTAAAGTATATTTATATTTTTCTTATATAAGATGATTTCAAAATATTAAATATAAAACAAATGTTTGAGTATTTATTTTTAAAAAGTAAAAGTAAATTAATATTTTTTTTATATAAAATAATCTCTACAAAATTTTGTTATTTACTTAAAATACTAAACAACATACTTTAAAAATAATCTTAAGCAAGATGACATTATTAGAAAATGTAACTATTTTTTATAATTCTATCTTAATAAAATAATTACAGAAATATTTTAAATATTATACGAAAATATATTTTTAGCGGACTATATATATTTACTTTACTTCTTTTTTCTTAATCTTTAGTTGATTTTAAATTTAAATTTATATTTTTAACAACCATTGTCTCCTTTATAATCTGAACTCTAACTAATGTGAATTCTTATGTTTAAAATTACTAATATAGTTGTTAATTTATCGTTTATACATCAAAATATATATTATTTTTAAAATTATATCGGTCATGTTCTTTTATGTTGTCATATCAATCTTCAACTTAATTTTTATTGGTTTTTTAAAATCAACATCAAATATACAAAAAAATGAAAATATATTTACACATCCTAGATAAAAAACATAACTCCCACATTAAATAAAACTGATCTTATTTGGTTTAGCTGGAATAAAAATAGATTTATTTATAATTATATTTTTTATATATAAGAATAATTATAGTAATATCAACAAAAAAATGCAATATAATATATCCAAATAATAATTAAATCGATTAGATACTATATATCTTAAATCACATGTCAGAGTAAAACAACATGTAATTATATACACAAGATCTACATATAAATTATAAAACAAATTTGTAGCCAATTAGTATGATTTATTTATGTTGTTGATTTTATATTTGTGCATGAACACGGAAAAATCACATATTCCAACTTATATCTAAAATCGTAGATTTAACTACAATAAGAATATATAGTTTTATAATGATAATAATTTATTTTATAAATATAAATTATAGGATGACTCAAACATATTAAAAATGAAAATAAAATATTAAACAACTGTTGCAATCAGTTATTTTTTAAAAATTTATATACATGTATGAGACTTCAGAATATTTTTGTTATATTAATTTATGTAATTTAGAATCAGACACTTTAGTTTATTTTTATTTCATTCTAAAAACAATATATACTAAGTTATACATAATCTTCCTAAAATATATTTACGTATCTAACACAAAAACTAACCTAAATACAAATAAGAAAATTAATCAAAATTTAATATATTTAGAATAAAAAACATTGTAGTTGAATTTAGAAAAATAGATACAGTCCAATAAATTCATATGATAACTAAATCGACTGTAAAAATAACAAAACTAATTATATATAACATATCTACATTCATCTGCTAAAGTACTATAGTATTATTAATATAAATTATGCATATAAATTATAAATTAAAGTAAATAGCAAGCAATTTTTATAGTATATTTGTTTTATAAATATTTATACCCGTGCATGAACACGGGAAAATCACCTAGTTTTTTTAATTGGAGATGCCAAATCCTCGTTTTCTCATGGCAGTTGTCGACGGCAACAAAAACTGAACTCCGCTTCACAGATCTTCGACGGAAACAAATCTCAGATCTGATCGAGCGATAGCACAAAGAAGAAGATGGACGATTTCTTAGACAAGTTGCCGCAGATGGATCTGATGCGCTCCGAGAAGATGACGCTCGTCCAGCTTATCATCCCCGTCGAGTCCGCTCACCGTTGCGTCACTTATCTCGGCGAACTCGGCCTCTTGCAGTTTCGCGACGTGAGTTTTACTGTGAAACATCAGATCCGCCTTTTTTTCTGTTACAAATCGATCGAATCTGTTGCTTAATGTCCGTTGTATATTTATCGGTTTAGAAATCAGTGGAAGATTGAGATGTTTGATCTCACAATGTAGGAGAGATTTATAATCGTCGTTGATCCGTTCGCGTGTGATCTGTTACTTCCACCGTGAGTGGAACATGCTTTAGTGATGATCTTTGAAAGATTGGAAATAGATTGAGATTGCTGGATTGATTATGAATGAGATGTGTTGAATTTGAGGAATCTGATACGCTCTTATCTTTGTTTTCTTAACAGCTAAATGCGGATAAAAGTCCTTTTCAGCGGACGTTTGCTAATCAGGTAATCAACTCAACTATCTCTGTAATTTTAAATACATTCGATTCATGCTCTGTTGTGAATGATTCGATGCAGATAGAGGTTTTTACTTTATTGATTTGGTGTTAAGTTTATGTATTAGACAGTTAGACTCAGTAGAAACTGTCAAAATATGATGATTCTTTTTTGAGGATTTTCTTGGGATGAATGTATCTGCATTCGAGTGTCACCGACATAATTTTTGGTGGTTATTTTTTTAAACACTATTACAGGAAATCTGTATTAGATTTCTTCTTAACTGCTCTCTTTTTTTTTAAAAGTATAATCGTAGATACAATAACTCAGGTAGATATTGTTTACCAGGCCATGATTATCCACTGTGGGATACTTGACATATTACTCGGACTTGGTTCCTTAATCTTATGTACTGTTTCTTGCACAGTGTAGTTTCTAAATTTTGTTTGTGTGCTCAAGATGAATTAACCCCAAATTTTTAGGAGTTGGGTGTAGCTGATAGAATAGGAGTGTGTGTATATGAGCTTCTTTGCTTATGCAAATTTTCTTCGGGGCTTTTAACAGGTAAAACGATGTGGTGAGATGTCAAGGAAGCTTCGTTTTTTCAAAGATCAAATTGATAAAGCTGGTCTAAGATGTTCACCACGCCATGAACTAGAACCGGACATTGAGCTTGGAGATTTAGAGGTATGAAATGAATTCTCTAGTTCTCTTTCTGCTGAGGAGTCTTTGGTTTTCTATTGTAATGCCTCTTTTGTTGGGGGATGAGGCATGATATTTTCTTGCGACACTTCGTAATTTTCTTTGTATTTTCAATTGCTTAATTCGGCAGAGACAACTTGCTGATCACGAGCATGAAGTATTGGAAATGAATTCAAACAGTGAAAAGCTTCGGCAGACATATAACGAACTTCTTGAGTTCAAGATAGTTCTTCAAAAGGTAGGTGTATTCCCTCTTCTTACTCAATTTTATATTAATTAGAAGATTTCTTGACCAATTGACAACGTTGTTTAGTACAGTAGCTGTTGTTCGGTTCTCGTTCAATTCTTATCTGCTAAGATATGCGCTATGCTTCACTTCTTTTTAGGCAAATGGTTTCCTCGTCTCAAGTAATGCTCATGCAACTGGAGATGAAACAGAACTACATGAAGGCACCTACTCAAATAACGGTTTTATTGAGACCTCCTCTTTACTAGAGCAGGTGATTGCATGTCCAAGATTCCATTTTCTGCTGTTTTCCGGAATCTCAAATTATGTTTACTAAAAAATCAGTTATTTTCTTCTCAGGAAATGAGGCCTGAACCCTTGAATCAATCAGGACTGAGATTTATTAGTGGAATCATTAACAAGGACAAACTTCTTAGGTTTGAAAGGATGTTGTTTCGTGCAACAAGAGGCAATATGCTTTTCAATCAAACACCCTCTGATGAGGAGATCATGGATCCTTCAACATCAGAAATGGTGATAATGATCTCTTATATCCTCAGACAGCATATTCTCTTTATGTCGATAATAATCATCAGTGAGATGCTTATTACTAACTGGTTTTGTGCTTATAGGTGGAGAAAATTGTATTTGTCGTTTTCTTTTCGGGGGAGCAAGCAAGGACAAAAATATTGAAAATATGTGAAGCATTTGGTGCAAATTGTTATCCTGTCCCCGAGGATACAACAAAGCAGAGGCAGCTTACGAGAGAAGTAAGTTGGATCCAACACTTGTTTATTTTTATGTTTACTCATGGAGCGCTATTCTAAGATATTAATGTGCGATTTTTTTTTAAAACAATTCTTGCAAGTAACTTTCTTTCTTGTTCATATGATTTTGTTGTTAGCTTGTGTCCAAGTCATATGCGACTGTTAGTTGCTGTGTACGCTATGTTATTCGGAGAATACCAATATTTCCTATCCTGATTAGTAGTGCTAGTGACTATATGTAACTGCGTCGCCCTATGTTGCTCCTAAAATATCAACGTATCTGGTGTTAGGTTTTATCCCGACTCTCTGATCTGGAAGCCACTCTAGATGCTGGAACTCGCCATCGGAATGATGCTCTTAATGCTGTTGGTTACAGCTTGACTAAATGGATGACCACGGTAAAAATAGTATCTGCAGTTAGTGTTATATAGTTATCTTTCTGGTTAAGTATGTATATGAGAGATTGTATGGTCCATAGAGTACGGAACAGCCATGATTTTAGCTTTCCTTTTGCTGCTAGGTTCGGAGAGAAAAGGCGGTTTATGATACTCTGAACATGCTAAATTTTGATGTAACCAAGAAATGCCTTGTTGGCGAAGGTTGGTGCCCCACATTTGCTAAGACCCAGGTATACTATGTTTTGTTCCGTTTTATATAAGCAGTATTATTTCCTTGCAAGTGCAATCCATTCATCAGCAACGTCGGCGCAGATTCATGAGGTCCTACAGCGAGCCACTTTCGACAGCAATTCACAAGTGGGCGTTATATTTCATGTAATGCAAGCGGTAGAATCACCTCCCACCTATTTCAGAACGAACAAACTTACAAATGCGTTCCAGGAGATCATCGATGCTTACGGGTTAGTTCCATTATTTAGTATTACCTGGCACTATCGTAGATGCAAGTGTATGGACCGGCGTTTCCCTTATCATGCGTAAATGATTTTAGAAGAGTAACTGACTGCTTTCTAACAGAGCTGAAGTTTCTTCATACCGTATCTTCCTAATCAAGTTATTGTTGATTGCTTGTGCCAGTTTTTTTCCGCTGCTCACCATCTAATGTATTCTCGGCTTTATGCTTGCTTGGCAGTGTTGCAAGATATCAAGAGGCCAACCCGGCAGTTTATTCAGTTGTCACATATCCGTTTTTGTTTGCTGTTATGTTTGGGGATTGGGGTCATGGTCTTTGCTTGCTGCTAGGAGCGTTGTATCTTCTTGCCCGTGAAAGGAAGCTGAGTTCGCAGGTATGGTTGGCGCCCAATTTTTCCTGTATTAATTGAATAACAAACTAGTGACCGTACTGGCTTCGAGCATAAGGTGATTTCTTTTCAAGTTGAATAAAACTTTTATAACATAGAGTTTTGTTTTACTTTGGTTAGTGGCTGATTGAGATTGTGTACGTTTGGTTCTGAAGTGAGCCGCACAATAGTTATGTTGCACTTTTCTGCTCTCAGATCTTGATGAAATTTTTTCCTGTGCTCTGCTAGGCTTTTTTTTTTTTTGGTTTTCCACGTGAGATTAGATGGTGATTTTCTGTTATTCAGAATTTCTATAGAATATATTGATAATTAGTAATTACCCTTAGCTTACCTTCTCACTCTAGTATAAATATTAACTTGAGAAAAAGATGCTTTTGTGGAACATCATTGCCATTGTGAAATTTGTACTTACCTGGTATGATTTTTGTGTGTCTTACCGTTACTAGAAACTCGGAAGCTTTATGGAGATGCTATTTGGAGGCCGCTATGTAATCTTACTAATGGCACTTTTTTCAATATATTGTGGGCTTATCTACAATGAGTTCTTCTCTGTTCCTTTCCACATCTTTGGTGGTTCAGCTTACAAATGCAGAGATACTACTTGTAGGTATGTATTATATTTGAATCTTGATCCATGTCCTTTTATTTTGTAATTAGTCCACTAGTTGCTGATATGCATGTTATTTTTTGTCCAGTGATGCTTACACAGTTGGTTTAATCAAGTACCGTGAACCGTACCCTTTTGGCGTTGATCCTAGTTGGCGTGGAAGTCGTTCAGAACTGCCTTACCTAAACTCGCTTAAGATGAAGATGTCTATTCTGCTGGGAATTGCTCAGATGAATTTGGGACTAATATTAAGTTTCTTCAATGCTCGATTCTTCGGCTCTTCACTGGACATAAGGTTTGTTCTTCTTTTATTATCATTTTCCCAAGCTTCTGAAGACTACATTGGTAGCTTACTTTATGTCTTTTTGATGGGTCGTCAGGTATCAGTTTATACCTCAGATGATATTTCTGAACAGCTTATTCGGTTACCTTTCACTACTCATCATCATCAAGTGGTGCACTGGATCTCAAGCAGACTTGTATCATGTAATGATCTACATGTTTCTAAGTCCAACCGAAGAACTTGGTGAAAATGAGTTGTTCTGGGGCCAACGTCCACTTCAGGCACAGTTTCTTCTCTGTTTTTTATTTAATGTTAAATCCAGAGCTAAATTAGCTTTGTGCTCCATCCTTACTCATCTTAACCACTATTCTGCAGATTTTGTTACTGCTTATGGCATTCATCGCTGTCCCATGGATGCTTTTTCCAAAACCCTTTGCTCTCAGGAAAATTCACATGGAGGTACCTCCAGTTTTATGCTATTCATTGCATCTGTTTTATTTTATTCCGGTTTATCAGTGGATTAATATTTTTGTTCTGTTAGAGGTTCCAAGGTCGCACTTACGGAGTTCTTGGTACATCTGAAGTGGATCTGGATGTAGAACCAGGCTCAGCGAGAGGCCATCAGGAAGAAGAGTTTAACTTCAGCGAGATTTTTGTACATCAATTGATTCACTCCATAGAGTTTGTTCTAGGTTCGGTTTCTAACACAGCATCTTACCTTCGTCTCTGGGCTCTTAGGTAAACCTTTCTGCTTTATTTGTAACATATGACCACTTGATCATATATTCATATATGTTTCCAATCTTCTTCTTCGACGTTTTACAGTTTGGCTCATTCCGAATTGTCGACGGTCTTCTATGAGAAAGTTCTTCTTCTTGCCTGGGGGTGAGTAGTAGTTCTAGTTTTAGTTTATGTTTTTATAACTTTAATTTCAAACTTTTTATTTTACATTTTGTCCGTTTAAATTTTGCAAAACAGGTATGAGAACATTTTGATCAGGTTAATCGGATTAGTGGTGTTTGCGTTTGCAACAGCGTTTATACTTCTGATGATGGAAACACTAAGTGCGTTTCTTCATGCTCTGCGTCTACACTGGGTTGAGTTCATGGGGAAGTTCTTCCACGGAGATGGTTACAAGTTCAAGCCTTTCTCATTTGCTTTAATCTCAGATGACGATGAATAAACACACCCCTAAACTCCTCAGCCATTTGCACATCCCACTTCCCCTCGATTATCCCACCCAAAAAGAATATATAGAAGAAAAATTGCCCAAAGACAGATTATACGGTAACATCCATTTGCTTCGTCTTTTACTTTTTAATATTTTTAACCGAAGCTTTTGAAATTAGTATCGTAGTTAATGTCAAAAGTGGAGAATGTCTTTGTTAAAAGCAGAACCGGCTAGATGACTTTGAGTTTTTTTTTTTTTTTGAATTTTTACATATATATATACACCTATCCCGGTCATGGAGTTTTGGAGGCGAGAGATAAATGAGAACTCTTTATGTTGGCAAACCATTTACCCTTTTATATAAACAATCATACATTAACTTTTGATCATATGGTAATGTATTTCTCTCGGCTACTGTAATCAAGTGACGAGTTACATTAACGGGTATAGATAACCGATAAGTGTACCCTTAAAGAGGGAATCACATGATAACGGGGACGAGTTTAGAGCACCCACATTGATGTATCCCCAAAGTGAATCCTTAAGTATATTAAATTAAATTTTTTTTTTTGAATAGTTAAGTATCCTAATCCAATTTGTATGTCCATTGGTGTTTTCCATTCTGGAATCCTTAGAAATAAAATAATATTTAATTTTTGAAAATATAAGAATATAATTTTATTTATAGAATGATTAAATATGAAAATACAACAATGATTAAATATGAATAACTCTGCTCTACTATATTATGTGATTCTTTGATTATGTGATGGTGTGATTTGTATGTCATTATTTGCTTGGATAATGTGATTTGTATTAACATATGTTGAAGCAAAAGAACGAGCAATAATTGGTAGGGAGGTAATATCCAAGCAAAAGACAAAGAAAAAAAAAACTAATTAAGATGTTACCTAAGATATTGCTGCATCAATAAAAGGGTTCGCACCACTTGGTCCATGTGATGGTCCAGAGAGAAGCTGTGTCGACGTAGCAACAATCATGAAGTTCAGAAGTTCCTGATGTAGAACATACGAGTTGGGACTCACTTCAGTTGATCCAATGAAACTCAGTACACTATGCATAACAAAATTCTGGATGTCTTGATCTGCCAATAATACACTCTCAATAAACCAACTCAAGCCAGGTTAAAAGTTACCTTACTGTTGGAAAAAAAATAGTTAAAGAGCTATATTACCCATTACAAAGCCATGAGGAACTGGCTCACTATCGTCTAGTGATAGATTTAACTCCCATTCTCAATCAAATACTTCAAAAACACTGATGAAATATACGTTGTATTAACAACTTTCTTATACATAGAAGAGGCCTTCTGATCATCAGAAGCTTGGATAAGCTCTTGCAAACACCACGATAGATGAATCAACAGCTTTGCAAGATGCCTAGTGTATCCATTGCTTTGTGCTGCACACAATTATCAAAACATTCAACAATCCAATTCGATAACACATATTTCTAATTCAGTAACCGAATCGCAAAATTCCATGGAAGATACAACGAAAATAGAAACACGAAACCCTAGCTAACCGAAAAGCTCACAGGCTTGGTGAACACGAACACTAGGCCAGCGAGAACTCAACGGAAGCTCGAGTAGCTTGTTCCAGAAATCAGACGCTAATGGAAACGATTTCTCCCTGACGAAAGTCGTAATGAGATACTCTGCCACGGAAACATCATCGCCACCACCGGCGGTGTTTCGCGGTGTCGAAGGCACGCCTCCCACCTCTCTATCGCCTCAGAGGTTTTTTCCGACTCTCGTTTCCAAATGAGACGGGTTTTTTTTTACACGCGAAACCCTTCTTCCCAAACTCATGCCACGTCACCAAGGATCAACCTAAAAAAATCCTTAGCAAAGGATTGATCCTTGGTGTTTACCATTTTTTATTAATATTTTAGCAAAAATTACATAGGTATTAGTGCTAAGGATTGTTTAAATCCTCCAATGTGGGTGATCTTAGGAGACTGGGTCAGTTTTTTCTCGTGATTGTATGAAGTGTCTAAACGACCCGATGACATGGCAGTGTTAACACACCAAACTTTTATATAATAAGATTTTAAAATTTTAAAATTTTAAAATTACTATCAAATGTTTTTAAAAGACTACAAAAGAACCATACAAATATTATTGTAAATGACTATGTACTAGTAATTTTCTTTTTCTAAAATCCCAAAAAGAACAATAAATTACTTGTACAAATTGTTTTTGGTACCGGATTTGTAAAAAAGAAAATTACTAATATTTTTTTCAAAAACTCTTGTTGGCTGCAATCAAGAACATTATATGTTAATATGTGATAATTGATAGTTATTTTTGGTTTATGATCATTTTAATTAAGATTTGACTAAAATAAAATTAATATTAAACATTCTTTTATAATTTTTGGTTTAAAATTTTAAAAAATATAATTGTTATCAAATATTTTTTTACAATTATCTTTTCTTTATGATTTTAGAAAAGAAAAAAATAGTATTAACACATGCCACAATCTTAGATATATAACTGCCATATGTCGCGATCGTGTTAATTGGTAACTCTAAAGAACAAAGTTTTATATAATAAGATTACTAGATTGATTTTCAGTTACCCACACCTATTCCCAGTGATGTGTAATGACAAAAAAAAATTACTTTTGTTCGGTATTAACTACTTGCTATAGTTGTGGTAGATAAAAATTTCAACTCTTAAGTCGTCGAAAGAAGTAGTAAAATTATTTAAAATGCATACGAGATTAAATATAGTTGAATAGGAATACAAAAAAATGGGTTCACTGACCACACATGTCAGTTTTAGAGGTTTTCGATATTTTGATATTATCCTAATTATTTAAAAGTAGTTATTTCATTAGAATTTATTTTTTATAAACAGAAATTATGTTTATTTAATTTTTACATATAAAATAGTTATTAAACAGTAGATATATAGTGTTGAATTTTATTAAACAAAATCATTGTAGTGGGTAGAAGTTGAATGGTTGAATTTTACTAAACAAAATCGTTATAGTTTGTAGAAGTTAAATGTGTGTTGAATGATTAAGTGAAAAAAAAATTGATGTGGACTGTTAAAAGAAGAAAATGAAGGTACTGAATCACAAATCCTTGTACATATTGACAACAAAGGTATTGAATAAAGATTCGAGAGTTGAATCACTACCATGAATTCATTGAAAAATAAAATTTGATGATGTTGGTTATTTGATGTTGAATAGATTCAACATTGTGAATATACATTGTGAATAAGAAGAAAGTGGGGTTTATCGACACCACATATCACTTTTTAGAGATTTTTAAATTTTGATATTTACATTATTATTTGAAACCAATAATCTATTATAAGTAAAATAAGTTATTTTTTTATTTCTAATACAAAACATTATTATTTAGATTCTCAGGAAAAAATAGACTAAATTTATTTAATTTGGATATATAAATAACAATTATTAATTAGTGAATTAGGTGTCGATTTTTATTAAACAAAACTTTAATGTGTAAAGTTGAAAGTGTGTTGAGTGATGCGGCGGAAGATGAATAAAATGATGTGGTATGTTAAAAGATGAAAAATGATGTTAAATCTTGAAATCATTATGGATAATTACAAGAATGATATTTAAAATATTTTCAATAGCAAAATAAAAACAGAAAAAAGAAAATACATTTCTCTAGTATATTACAACGAAAAAAACATGTTTTCTCGAAATATCTTAGGTTCGATGATCAAATCACAACCAGCGATGTTTAACATGTCTCAACTTCAATGGTGACATAAACTTTGCTTTCTCGAACCGAGTTTGAAACTCTTCCTATGATGAGCCTCGGTCTTATTATATTTTTCACATTCTCTACTGAAGTTCCACGTGTATGATTGAAATTGTATGTTTTTTCTATTCATTTCTTTGATCTCATAGTCTTTAATGTAGATTAACTATGTAATCAAACTTGAGTTTTGTTAGATTTTACTTATATGATGTAGATTAAATCTGTCACAAACAAGTAAATTGGTTGTATAAAAAACAAATCTATTGAATCATATATATAATACTTTCAAAAACAATAATTTATGACTAAATAAAATAATATGAATTCTAATTAAGTAGATGACAATTTAATAAATTTGTGACCAAATGTGACAAAATTGTTAAAACAAATCTATAACAACCTAATTAAATTTTAAAACAACTATGTCACCTAAGATAAATAAACTTTAATATGTATGTGGTTACATAAAACATCGGCAAAATAAATCTGTCTCATTATTAATTATCCTGAGTTAGAAATATAGTAATGATATTTTTGTAGTTTTTATTTGATGATAAAGTAGTTAAAGGCAAACTTATGTGAATCAAAATATCAATAAAATTACGTTAAAATAGTAATAATATTATTTATAAATAATCAAACTAACTTTTTCCATAATATATTCTCTGAGTGATAACATGCGAGACAACTGCGGTTCAACTGTAGTGTGGTTCAAATAGTAATAAAAATGTATAGATACATAGGTATGTATAGAGATTTTTGTTATTATTCATAGCAGTGCAGAGCGGTTGTTCACCATTCGAAGCCATAAAGTAATTAATATTAATGACTTTTGGTAAGATTGTGAACTTAACAATATTACAGGTCAGTGGCTCGTATTTCTTTCTTAATTCTAGTCTTATTTTATTTACTTAAATTTTAATCAAAACTATAATTTGACCAATGCATCCGCATGAATCTTTAAATAGATGTTTGTTTGTTTGGTTTGTAATATATAACATTTATGATAGATCGTTGGTTTTTAATTATTTGTAATTTATTAGTTGTTCATATCGTTGTTAGATATTAAATCAATCAAAATGATATGTTATATAACATTTTGCCAATGAATAACTTTCACCTACATCAACCATTATTAATTAATTTATTTAAAAATTAAACAACAGTTAATATGTTTATGTATATTGATAAATTTAATATCAAAAATCTATCAAAATGATATGTTATATAACATTTTGCCAATGATTAAATTTCACCTACATTAACCATTATTAATTAATTTATTTAAATATTAAACAACAGTTAATATGTTTATGTATATTGATAAATTTAATTTTCAAAAATAAAATATTTTAATAAGTTATATAGATATGTCTCTAAGTTTTTATATTCAAATAACTCACTTAATGATATGTGTGTGTGTGTGTGTAAGTTTGATTGATATTTTTTGTAAAAGTCAGTGAGAGAATAATCCGATTAGAAAATAATCGTAAGTTTGGGTAGATAAATAATCTAATAAAATAAATTATTTGTATTTAATTAATTAGTTATTAGTTCAACGACAAACAAGTTATAATATAACTATTAGGATGAATAATGGTTATTTTTAAAAGGTGTGTTAGTTTGATTATAACATATTACTAGATTTTGATCCGCGCTTTGAAAGCGCATGATAAGTTTATGGTTAATTTTTTTCTAATTTAGGAACTACTACAATTTTTTTTAAAAAAAATTAATATTTGAATTTCGTCTATAATTAAAAGTAAATTATATTGTTGTGTTATAGTAATTCGGGTTGAGTGTTTAGGTACTGTTACATTTTTTGGATCGGTTTAATCTAAGTAATTTTTGATTGGGTTTGCATTTATATGTTTTCAAGTTATTCGGGTTTAAGTGTGACCCGTGTAAGAACAAAAAAATTTCCGGATCAGTTCAGTTCAAGTAATATGGATTCGGTTTGCATTTACATTTTTTGTAAAACCCAAAATGAAACCGAATTATAAATAGTTTAAATCATGTTAAAGCCATAAACCTCAAAAAACTTTAAAAATCGATTTAACCCCGGAAATCCAAAAATGGTAGTTTAGATAATTAAGGGTTTTGCATATTATAATATATAAATTATATTATATATTATGCTAATTAATATTATTATTCTATTTTGAATATTTGGATACTTGTTCGGTTATCGGTTCGGTTCTGATTTATTTTTGTTTTTTTGGGTTTGAGAAATAGTAACTGTTTGAGTTTTTCAAAAAATTTGTATGGTTTTGGTTTTAGTTTTTTCGGTTTGCGTATTTTTTTATTTTGATAATATTTTCAAGACTAAATTTCTCATTAGTTTTCTTATATGTGTTTTAATACCCATCTTACTAAAATATTCTTAACTTTGATAAATTTTATAATATCACTTTTGTGCTATTGTATTTTTAAAGGATTTTCTCCTTCATTAACTATTTTATTATTGTTTGTAAATTGATTCGACAAAATTATGTGCCCTAAATATTAGACTCCACCCGCCTAAGTTATAGTTTCATAATTTGTTATATAAAATTAGATAGTTCTTGTCCAAAAAAAAAATGACACTATTGCAAATTCTTAGCAAATTAAACAATAGAACCCGTTTTTCATTGGTCAAAGTTCATTTTTAACTTTATAACTGAATAGGTTAAACCATTCTTTATTCCATATCTTAATGAAATATTTTGCTTATTTAATGCAAAAACGATAGAAAGTGCAGTCATCAAAATATCAGCTATAACCCGTTCGCTTGTACAACAAGCGATATAATTATTATTGTTTTAATTTTTATGTACTTAAAAATATAAGAATTTTAAACATCTTAATTTAACATTTAATTTATAAATAAAAGTTAATGAATATCTACTGAATATTTACTTTTATAATATTCAGTTTTTA
This sequence comes from Eruca vesicaria subsp. sativa, assembly GCA_932364175.1. NCBI lineage: Eukaryota > Viridiplantae > Streptophyta > Magnoliopsida > Brassicales > Brassicaceae > Eruca > Eruca vesicaria. The sequence continues at coordinate 81,218 of CAKOAT010732932.1, read as the reverse complement.
AAAATTTAAGATATGAATGGAACTTCGGAAAACCTCAAATTTATTTAGAGCGTATGAGAAAATGGAAGATTAATTAAAAGTTAAAAGGTTACCGCTTACTGATGATATTATAATTGTACAGACCTACTTTGGACGTACGAAAAATATATATTAGAATGATAAACGTTTCTCCGATTATCCCAAACAAACTCAAAATGATATAGGAGAAAGGTTCGATAGATTTATGTAAAAAAATTTAGATAGATAAAACACTTATTTCTGTCAGTTTATTGTTAAATTTCTAGATAATATGTCTATCACAGATACATAATATTTTTGAAATCATATATATATATATATCATTAACAATCTAAAGTATTAAAATATAAGTACAATTTAGAATTAATCATAAGACTTAAAACTTATTTATATATCTATGTCTTTCAATTTATAATCAAGCCTAAATTTAAGCAATTATTTTTTTTCCTAACTTTACAAATAATTTACTAAATCTGAGGAACGATCATTTTAGTTTAATTATTTTGCGTCGAGAAATAAAACATTGGTATAAATTATGTTCATATATTTCGAACATTAAAACTTCACGATCCACAAACTCATAAACAAAAAAATGTGAATCAATATTATTAATACAAAAAAAATATTTATATACTCACAAGTAGTTTAAGTTGGACCATTTCATTTTTTTAATTTTTATTATTTTGAATGCAACAAAATTATTTATTATTAAATAAACACATAATCTTAACATAATATTTAAATATTTTCAAAATAAGATATCAAAAATATATTCTTAACTATTTTTCTAAGATCACATTTTAACAATATCTTTTACTATCTTTTATTTAAAATATAAATATTTATTGGTTTAATATTATTTTAATAGTAAAAATGTAAATAATATTAAATTTAATTACAAACGAATGCTAACTCATTTTAATTTATAAAAAAAAAATAACCTTCTATAATATTTGTATATAAATATTTCATATTTCTAATTAAAATCACACTAAATATTTCTATCAAATGAGAGAGATGTAATAATTTTAGAAAAGGAAGGACACCTAAAATCTTTGATATATATTTTAATTTATATAACTATGAAAAGAAAGATATATTTAAAGTATAATTATACATGGTAAAATATATTAGAAAAAATAGAAAAATAACTCACTGAATTAGGAGATTATTTAATATGAATTACCAAAAAAGAAAAAAAAAATAAAACAAAGGGAGAATTGCTAATAACAAGCTAAAAATTCAAATCAAATGCAAAAATATACCTCATTTTCAGTCAAATGCAAATCAACATAAAGATATAGGGACATGTCTATTTTTTCCCTTATGACTAAACAAAAAACCAGAATATTGTTTTACATTTCTACATCCTTACGAAGTATACATTTAATAAAGCGAAATCTACAAGGTGTATACTTCTCATGAAGTCAACAATATAGACTTATTATGAAATCTACATTCTAAGTTAATCTTATAATTTTATTCTAAAAATGCATAAAAATAAATTGTGTGAAATTTCTTTTAGGTCATCAATATAAGAATCAATATGATGTATATAAATTAAATTTGATATAACTAAACAATTTTAACGAATATATATTGATTAAGTAACTATGTGTTGAACAATGTTTACGGTTTAGCAAAAGATGTTCTAACATATGATGTCTTTTAGGGTTAGATTCTTAGGGTTAGATTTTAGATTTAGATTTCTTTTGTTATTATTGACTTAAATTTACATATTAATATTGAGTAGTTTATATTTTGTATATCTTAACATTTGATATAATAATTGAGACTTATTGATTTTGAAGAAACTTTTAGGAGTTGGAATTTGTGGTTTAGGGAGTGATAAACTTACAATAATGTCTACTTATTGTAAGTATACATTCTTTGTAGTTTACTAAAAATGAAAATCACTATTTCAAATTAACTCTAGTTCTTAACTTATAAAATGTGAAATAATATGTTATAAAAATCAAAACAATAAGGGTCCCAAACAATAAAAAAAAAGTAAATCATATATTAAAACTATTATTCAAACAATAAAACAGTAAGAAATAACGCTGCCAGTTACATATTTATGAATAAAAATGTCTAAATCATGTTTATGATACAATAACTGAGACTTTTTTGGTTATCAATCAAACTTATAGGGTTTGAGTTTTGTAATTTAGGGTTTGGTATACTTACAATAAAGTCTACTTCAGTGTAGAAGTCTTTTTCAGACTACTTTAATTTAAAAGTCAACATTTTAAAATTAAATTAAGTTCTTTATAAATTAAAATGAGAAATTATATAATATAAATATTAAAAATAAAGAAATAAATTAAATAACTTAGATAAATTACATATTAAAATTATTAAAATAATAAAAATAAACAACAATAACGAAATAGTCATAGTAGATTTCAAAATAAAGTCTAATAATTATAGTAGACTTACGATAAAGTATACTCCAAAATTTTAATTATAGTAGACTTCAAAAGAAGTATAAACTGTCAAAATTTTTAACCTATTAACAATTTTTGTCTCTCTTCTATATAAATGAAATTTAGACAACCTCTCTCTAAAATGGCTGCACAAATTTCTAAAAACACTTTCACTTCTCTCTAAAACTCTCTCCCTTCTCTCTAAAACTCTCTCATTGCTCATTCTTTGAAGGTGAAGATTCATTTTTGTTTAGTTTGTTAATTTTTTTATCATGTCTTTTTTACAATATTATCTTGCATGGTTATCACCATTCACTCTAAAAATGTAAGTCTTAGATCTATAGATTTTAAATGTGTATTTTTATGTTCAAATAAAGTTATAAATACAAATTATGTGCATTTACTTTGCTATTATTTTATCTTATAAAATTTTATTTTTGTAGATTTGTTGTCAGATTAAAAACTATTTCACATTTTCACATGTACATAGTTTTCGGATCTGAAAATTATCCGATATAGTAGACTTGTAATGAAGTCTACAAAAATAAAAGTGATTTTTTTGTATTATTTTTTCTCATAATTTTATCTCTATTTTGCTAATATTTCCTTCCGTGGTTTTTATCTAGTTCTCCCAAAAATGAAAAATTCACATTTTTAAATATATAGATTTTTCAGATCTCAAAATTATCTCATATAATAGACTTCTAGTGAAGTCTACAAGGTTATGAATTTAATTGTTTGTCTTATGTTTTTCATAGTTTCATCTTTATTTTGCAGGTATTTTTTTCCATGTTTTTTTTTTATCTTCCACCAAAAATTGTAAGATTTACATCTATGATGTGTGTTTTTCTATTTATATTTAAATAAATTTAGATATTCAAAATCTATGTCTATAATTTATTACTAATTTATTTTACAAATATTATTTTCTAAACTTTTTAGATTTAAAGTTATTTTCATGTTTGTAATATATATATTTTTCAGATCTAAAATTTTTCGGATTGAGTAGACTACAAATGAAGTTTATTAACCTTAAGTTTTAAACAGACTTTATTAGAAGTCTACTCAACTATGATTTTAATTTTTTTGTCTTATATTTTTTTCGTAATTATATTTTGTTTTGCAGGTATTCTCTTTCAAAGTTTTCAAATCACCTTCCCAAAAGTGTAAGATTTACATATATTCATTTTTTTGTTTATATAAAACTAAATTTATAGATACAAGCTCTATGTTTTTGCTTTGCTAATTTTAGGTTAAAACACTATTTTGAATTATTTTGGAGAAAATTCTGTTTTCAAATTTTGAAATTGTACATATTTAGATCTGAAAGTATTTTTGGCATGAAGTTTGTTTAAAAATTAAAGCTAGTAGACTTTAAATAAAGTCTATTGAACCCATAAACTTTAAGTAGACTTTTATGAACTAAAATATAATTTGAATATGTTTTACCTTATGTTTTCTCATAATTTTATCTTATTTTTCAGGTACTCTTTTCCAAGATTTCATTTAAGATATCAAGATTATGAATAAACACTCTAGAGTTATAAAAAAATTGCTTTGTAATAATTTATATTTAAGAAAATTTCATTTGTAAATAAATATTCTGATACATAATCAATAAACATTGTATTAATTTTTAATTGTGTTGCACTTGTATGATCTAACACTATTAAAAGTTCTAAATAAATCCCTCTGGTTCTGTCCACGTCCTCAAAAATAATTGACCAATCAAGTTATATCGTTCTGCCACGTCACTATCGGGCAAAAAAAAATGCCATGTTTTCGAAAAAATCTATGGGCCGTCTGCTGGATTTTATGTAATGTTTTTTGGATGGTTTAGGCCCACAGTTAGGGTTTCATCAATATCCCTCTTAGAGAGTATCGTCTTCTTCAACGATGACGCCAACTCTTATCGCAAATAAAGTAACGTATGCTATTGACAATTATTAGGTGCTTAAATCCGAGCATATACATCAATTGAACCACTCCCCCACTCTCTAGCTTTTCAGTTTCAAACTCTTCGTATCTCAAGTAACTTTTTATCTCCCAAATCTGATAAACACAAGCATACTTAAATTCTGCAGAGATTTTCTAGGTAACACTAAATATCAATTGACCTCTCTTCCTCTAAACAAGCGGTCATTCATCTCCCTTGCTATTCATGATGTCTTCAATCTTTAAATTTGTTCATCATGATTGCATTAGAACGTCAGTTACTCTTTCTTCTTTGTAAGTCTTCTATATTCCCATGTTGATTTGATATACATCGGGTCTTTGCTTTGTTTATGATGTCAGAAGCCTAAGCACAGAGGATTGAGAAGGTTGACGTGTAGTTGATTGAGTCAGTATCTGAAAGAGAACGTAGCATTAGAGATCTGAGCTTCGGTATGGCACGCAAGCCTGAGGTCATCGGTAAGACCTTCTCTTTCTTTCATAACCACTTTTTTCGCTATCTCTGATTTTGAATTCACGAATCGATCTACTGCCTGGAATCAGTGAAGCTTCGATACTTAGCTGAGTTACAAAGGAGAATCATCGTCGGACTGAAGCAACCAATGAACTTGATTTCCCTGTGATGGGTTCTCTCAGGTGATACTAGGGGAGAAAGTAGTAAACAGATCAGGTAAGCTGTCATTAAACGAAAACTTATATGCAAGGTTATGTTGTCATGTATTTTGAACGATTTTTATATTTTTTGGGGCAGCAGACAAGAAACAACATGGAAAGTAATCGTGAATTGTACGCTGTGTTAAAGGTAATGATTTGATATGGAGAGTAACTTTATTGTTAGGCTGTTAGCTGATACTTAATGTGCTTATTTGTGTTTAGGATATAAAAAGTGAGATCAATCCTGTACTCACTCCCAGAACTGCTGTTCCAGAAGGGTCATTAATTGGAATTCCTGGTAGGTTTGCTAATAATATTTCAGCTCAAAAGAACTTGATTATTGATCTGGTTTCCTGTTTCAGGTTCAAATCAAGGCAACGACCTTACACTTAAAGGCTGGCCATTTATAGTAAGCTGTCTATCCATACTTTCTTTTCTTGCTGGTCTCTCTCTTTTGTTAAATGCTACTTTCTTTCATGATTTAGGGATTTGATCAGCTTCGTTCTGGTCTTCTTCAACAGAAAAAACTATTCATGCAGTCTCCACAGTCTTTTCACCAGCTCAACATGTTGACTCTGCAACAGCTCATGATGGCTCAACAGAATCTAAACTCACAATCTGTCAATGAAGAGAACAGAAGACTGAAAATGCTATCGAACAACAGGAGCATGAGCCTGAGAAAAGATGGCCTTGGGAGTTCTGTTGGGGATGTCTTCTAATGTTGGATCGTCTTTACAACCTGGTGGTGGGTCTTTTTGCCTCGTGGAGACACTGATATGCTACTAAAGGTTTGCATTGTCTTCTACAAAAGTTTGCTAACTTATAAATAAATCTTACAATATTATTTGATAACTGTGTATGCTTTGTAGTTAAAGATGGCTCTGTTGCATCAGCAACAACATCAGGGTGGTGGAAATATACTACAGCCGCAGACACTTAATCAGCAGGCCCTATCAAATCAGCAATCACAGAGCTCAAATCACAACATTCATCAACAAGAAAAATTGGGAGGGGTTGGTAGTATTACAATGGATGGTAGCATGTCAAATTATGTTAGATGAAATGAACAGGTCTGTTATTAGACCCCTGAATCTTTTCATGTTTCATATTTCGATGATATTTAGTTTATGGTGAGTCTGAGGTTGATTCTTAATATATTTTTGCATTTTAACTGAAGGTATTAAAGAATCAGAGTGGGAGTAAAAGAAAGCAACCGGTTTCGTCTTCTGGACCAGCTAATAGTACAGGAACTGCTAACACCACAGGACCATCACCAAGCTCAGCACCTTCTACACCTTCGATTCAAACTCATGGAGATACTGTATCTATGCCTAATCTGCCTCATAGTGGTGGTTCCTCCAAACCAATGATTATGTATGGCTCTGAAGGAACTGGGACTCTTACATCTCCATCAAATCACTTGGTGTGTTTCTTTAACCCCTTAGTAGGAGCGCACATTTGTTAAAAAATATGAATTAGTAGCATTAATTTTTAGGCTATTTTACAGGCTGATATGGACCGGTTTGTGGAAGATGGGTCACTTGACGACAACGTTGAGTCTTTTTTATCCCATGAAGATGGTGATCAAAGGGATGCCGTTGGATGGTGTATGGATGTTAGTAAAGGTGTGTGTTTAATCCCCACTCTAAAATATACATATCATTGTGATTCTCAAGTTCCTAGAAGCTGTTAATCATGTGGGCATTCAGAGTAACGTTTCTTAATCTCTCATATACTACACCAGGCCTTCAAGAATTCATAGCCGGCTATAACACAGACCACCAAACTTCGTCTGGTTTTCAAAACACATATGAGTTCTTCGCTTTGATGTACTACTTGATACATCCGATATATGAGCTTTAACCTGTAGCAACGACACTCAAGAATCCAATTAGATTATTGCGTACGACACCCTCCTCTTTTTTCCATTTTTAAAGCAATCTAAGAGTCTAAAATAAAATTTTTTAAAGCAAGCTAAGAGTCTAAACTAGAATTTGAAGCCATCCTTCTAATTATTTCATGATTTTATAGGTCTACCAATTCTTAAGATCGTAATCAAAAATAAAAAAATTTCAAATAACATGAGCAAAATGTCCAACAAATATTTTTATTAAAATTTTCAACAAATGCTAAAATAATCTACAAAACATAATTAATAAAACACTAAAAATTAAAAGGTCAATTCATGATAATTGAAAATCTAATATAAACTGAAACAAACATATATTATAAAACATCGTTTGGTGTTACATAATAAATATTAATTCTTATTTATGACATTATTGAAACTATATTACTTTAAAATATAACTTTTATAACTTTTAACATTTGATTTTCAATTGATTTAGCTTGGAAGTGGATGTATTAATTTCTTATCATGAGAAAATTAGTTATTGTAATAATATTAAAATCTGATACTCTTAGAAATAAGAAAATATTAGTATTTCTACTTTAGATTTTCTTCAAGTATATATAATTGGAAAAGAAATCAAATAGGAAAAGATATACATCATTACATTTTCCTCCTTTTTTAATTTAAAAAAATTGTGTTCTTAAACAAAAAATAATGTTAGTATTTTTTCAACTCAAACTAACAAAATTTAGTAAAATTTACAATTTGATATTAGAATAAAAACATATTATATTTATTATTTCAATATAAAGTAAATTTTCAAATGTTTTATAAAATTAAAATATATTTCACTATAAATAATTTTAGAGTAAACACACCCGCCCGTAGGGCGGACAAACCCCTAGTATTATTAATTTTTGTTAGCAATCAATTTTTCAGAAAATAATCTAGTCAACCAAACAGTAAAAAACCACCATAAGCTAAAACAAAAACTAACACACACAGTATTCAATGTGTTAAAACTATGTAATCTGAAGACTTGTTTTATAGCAATTTTAGAGATTTTGAACATAAAAGAGACTAATAATACAAATTAATACAACTCCAATACCAATAAAAGAGAGTAGACTTTAGTGATGTCTACTTTCCTACTTATAGAATAGTAAAGAAATATGGTTTTGTTGTACACATTTAAAAAGTCTACGTTACGGAAATTAAACTTGTTTCACACTACATAACAATACAAAAGAAACCTACAAATTAAACATAAGTTCATACACAAACAACATGTAACTGAGCCATTTTCTGTAAAAAAAAAAAAGAGGGTTGACATAGTTAGCGATCATGTTTCCAAAAACTATAACGTAGACTTACCAATACGTCTATGATTATTAGGTAACTACATGATCAAATCAAAAGTATCATAATTTCATAACTATAACAAATTTCTTTTAAAAACCACTCAAACATATTAGGATTAACTAACACACACTATCAAACAAAATAGTCTTGAAAAAACTTATTGAATAATACACAAATTCACTTTTAATATATTTTCAAACGTAGACTCCGTTAGCAGTCTGTGTAAATGTAGACGTTCGTTACAATTTACACAGTAGACTCCATAAGCAGTCTTCTCTTTAAGTTAGTTTTTGCAATTGAAAACTTTACGGGTTACTTTCTATATTTGAAAACAAAATTGTAATTTTATATATGTAGACTCCCATTTCAGTCTACATATCAAAAATGTTGGTTTTTTCAATTGACCAAAAACACCCAAGATTTAACTTACAGAAGTAGACTTTAGCGGCAATCTACATGTTTGAATTGTTTTTAAAGAGGTTAGTTTTGCAATTTACCAAGTTTGACTTTCTATTAGTAAACGGAAACAAATGTTTACATACATGTTGACTTCACACGAAGTCTACCCTCAAAATACCGGGGGTTAGTTTTGCATTTGACCAAAATAAAATAGTAGAGTTCATGTGCTGTCTATCTTTTTTCTGAAATTAGTAACTGAAATTGAAGTCTACACTTTTTTTTCTTTTTTTTGGTCAACTTTTTAACATTTTAGTCAAATGCAAAACTAACTTATTCAACGGAGTCAAAGTTTGGGTCAAATACAAAATGGACTTTTTGTAGACTTCTCGGGTAGTTTATAGTCTGTTCGAGGAAGTGAACTTTGAAAAGTCAAAAGTTCGGTCAAATGCAAAACTAACCCTTTTACGTCGATTTATTTGTAAGTCTACCTCATTTTTTTTGTTTTTGTTATCAAAGGTAATGACGTAGATTTCCGGGAAAGTCTTCTTTACAAAAAAAATTATTTTGGTCAATTGCAAAACTAACATGTATGTTGACTTGTAGACCGCAGCGTAAGCTTACACATATGCGTAGACATACGATATAGTCTATCACGACACATATTTGAAAAATGACAAAAACCATGTAAATAGGTATATTTTCCGGTGTAAAGCTTGTTTCCACCCTTTTCCACCGTCTAAGCTCCAAATATGAGATACTCACGACAGCGTACACTCGAAAATATGAAGTTATACTTATGAAAATGAAAGATATGAGAGTTTTTAAGATGAAAATAGAGAGGAAATGAAGATTTGTTTGCTTAGAAATACAAAAAAATGGTTGAAAATTGAATTCCAGAGGTTTAAAGAGCTCAAAGATGGTTGTTAATGGTAGCTGAAAAAATTATGATAATGACATTGTTGTAAATAAGAAGAAATGTTTAGGATGTAATATGATTTTTAAAATTTTCGAAATAAATAAAAAATAAATATATAATGGCAATTTTGTAAATAATTCAAAAACATAGGGAGGGATAGGAGTTTTCAAAGGTGAATAGTAATGAAAAAAAAGAGGTTGGTTTTGGAGTTGAATTGAATTTGTAGGTTGTTTTTGAAAAAACATCTTTAAATAAAAACATAGCCTAAAATATTTCAATGACAAAGAATTGTAAATACTTTTGAAACAGGAGGAACTTAAAAAATCCCTTCAATTTTAATAGTATTGATTGCAAATTTTTGTTTTAAAGATTGATTTTTATCTTTGACTTATTTTTATATAAATATTGACAACTCTAGTTTTATCTTTAACTTTCCATCAGCTTTAGTTTTAATTTATATCGATTCACTTTATCTGTTTGGATAGCTAAACCGTTGATAATGTAAATGATGTTAAAAATTAGACTTCAAATTAAAATATAAGGTACACTAACTTCAAATTTAAATATTCGAACCTTAATTACCACAAATGTGAACTGACATCTTTAGTATTCTTTTTTGAATGAGTTGTCTTAGAAAAATAACTAGTCAACAATGAATTTAATATTTTGGTTTGAACAAACTGAAGTAAAACTGAAATAATCCATCTAAAGAGTGAAGTTGAACCAACTCATCTGTTCAAAAAAAAAAGATTGAACCCACTCAATGAGACATTAAATATATATTTGGTATATCCGAACAAACCGACTCCAAGTAAATCGACCAGGGGAAACCCGGTTGAAACCGAAATTATTATACAAATTTGAAAAAGAACTAACATATAACCAAAAACCAAATCACACTAAACCGAACTGAATGATTTTTATTGTTCCAACCAAAAATAACTAAACCGGATTGGAAAAACCTAGAAAACTACGCACCATGTTAACATGAAATATAAATAGCCGTCAAAAAAAAAACCCCAAAACGTGAGAAATAAATTAGGTATTAATTCGCAATTCAATTTCTACCTTTCGAAAAGAAAACTCAAAAATAAACAAGAGCCATTGGAGAAAGGTTTAGCCACTATCTTCCTCTTCCGCAATATCTTCGTCTCTCTGCAAATCTCATCCATACCCCTTCCTTCCTTCCCAAACCGTTAGTTTCTTCTCTCCCTCTCTCTCCCTCGCCTCAAAATCTAAGGAATTAGGGTTTATGTTCGTTGATTCTGAAGCTGCGACTACAATTTTTTCAACCAATTCTCGGTTTTCTCCATAGAATATAGAGATTATACTCCTTTTGAGAGTTTCTCCATAGAATCTAGAGAGAATCTACAGATTTTTCAAAATTACAGAATTTGGAGTGGTAAAAGGTTTTGCATTTCGAAGATTCTTTGAAATTAGGGTTTCAGAGTTGTAAAAGTTTCTCCCTTTTTTTGATAAATTGTTTTTTTTTTTTTTAATTTGGGGATTATGTGTTATTGGACATTAGCATTCGTTTCGAGATTATGTCTAGTTGCAGTAGTTTATACAGACTCTTTATTGGAAGATTATGGAATAGGTTCTGATTTACTAATGCTTGTTTTATGATTGATTTTATATTATAATTGTTAGGTAATGATGAATGACAAAGGAGATAAGACTTGTCCTCTATGTGCTGAGGAGATGGACTTGACTGATCAGCTTTTCAAACCTTGCAAATGTGGCTACCAGGTTCGATACTTTACAACCCCCTTCCTCTTGTTGGTTCTCAGATTTCACCAGAGAGTGTTATGAGTTTGTTTGAGTTTGAGAACCTAAGAGTCATTTAAAGAATCTGAGTTTTTGTTAGTTTCGTTTGTATGTGTATATTGCATTCACACCAGCCTATGTTCTTCTGTAAAACGAACATGATCTGTAGTCTTGAAAATTCACGCCCTTTCTTAAAATCTATGTTTAGGACTTACATGACCCAGTCTTTATCTTGTTATTTATGGTTTGGTTCATTTATATATGTCCTTGGTGCAGATATGTGTTTGGTGTTGGAATCGGATTATAGAGATGGCCGAGAAAGATATGACAGAGGGTCGCTGTCCTGCTTGTCGAACCCCTTACGATAAGGAAAAGATTGCTGGAATGACAGCTAGCTGTGAAAGGTAGATCTTAAGCTGATAACAAAAGAAAGGAAATCTTGTTCCTCTTATGCGTGTAGAAACTTATCTTTGTTGTTCTGATAATTCGTCAGGTTGGTTGCTGAACTTAACAATGACCGGAAAAAGTCACAGAAGGTGAAGCCTAAACCTTCAGAGGGAAGGAAAGACCTAACTGGTGTGAGAGTCATCCAAAGAAACTTGGTTTACGTTATGAGCTTGCCTTTTGATCTGGCAGATGAAGATGTAACTCTAAATCTATACTAAGCCCCTTGGATAGAGCTCACATTTTTTTCCATCTCATTAACGTGGGATTTATTATATAATGCAGCTTTTTCAGAGTAGAGAATACTTTGGTCAGTATGGGAAAGTTGTAAAGGTAGCATTAGCTCGAACGCAAGCTGGGGAGATCCAACTGTTTCCAAACAATTCTTGCAGTGTGTATGTATTCGTATTTCCTTACACATGATATTGATGGTATCTAGTTGTGGATGAAATATTATTTGTGATTCCAGAAAGTTGAGCAGAACCCCCTGTTTTTTGAGATCGATTAGGCATGTTTACTTCTAACAATCATTTCTTCTTTTCTCAATCGATGTTTCACAGGTATATTACTTACTCCAGAGAGGAGGAAGCAATTCGTTGTATCCGATCAGTACATCAATTTGTTTTTGATGGTAGATCTTTGAAGTATGTGATGTTTCTTTTTCTATTTAAGATTTGTTACGGTAGGTTGTGGTTTTCTAAATATTTCTGGATGTCACTAGGGCATGTTTTGGGACCATGAAGTACTGTCATGCGTGGATCAGAAACATGGTGAGAATTTATTTCGCTCAGTTTCCTTTGAGCACGAGCATACAAGCCTAAATGCGTTTTGTCGTTTTTTCTACAGCCTTGTACCAATGTGGAATGTCTTTATTTGCATGAGATTGGTTCCCAAGAGGATAGTTTCGCAAAAGATGAGACAATATCAGAGCACATGAGGTAAAGTACTAAAACGATGGTTTCAGTTAAGCTCGACAGATTGTGGTTGAGTTCTTAATTTGATTTGATGCTGATAGTAAGCTCTCTTAGTAAATTATATTTTAGTTAAACTTAATAGAGCTAGACGTGAATCTTTTCTGTATCTTGTTTTATCTTAGCTTTCATCCTTCCTTGAAGCTTGCAGGGATTTGAGTTTGCATCAGTTCCTTGCTCTGCCATATCTTGTGTGCTTCGATCTAATTCTCTTGTTATTTGAAAGGGCAATTATTCAAGAAATTACTGGTGCGGTGCCCAATTCTCCTCGGCGTTCAGGGAGTATGTTACCTCCACCAGTGGATGATTATGTTGATAATGTGTCTATCCCAAGACAAATTCCAAAATGTGTTTTGAATGTAAGTTGGCAGCCCTTCTTGGAGCCTCTGATATTCTTTTTGCTATCAGCATATTCATGATTCACGATACGTTTATGTATGATTTATTATACTTTTGGCTTCTTCTTTCTTCTACTTTTCTACATTTGCAGAATGCACAGAGTGTTGTTAAAACATCTCCCCCAAATAGTAGTAACGGCCGATCTGTTAGTCTTCCTGCTGGAGCCTTGTGGTACACTATACTCTTGTGTATATATTTCCCCTGTTTTTTTAGTTGTGTACCTGCTTTGTCTGTAACTTGTAACTGGTTTTTCAGGGGAATGCATGCTTCAAGCAAGTCTTCCGTACCGAATATACCATGTTCGGGGGAACCCTTAAGAGTTAAAGCTGTTACAGTTTCATCTGCGGTTGCAACAAATTCAGTGCAGGTTTCTGCATCCCATAGTGATGTATCAATGAAGCCAGCATTAGATGATAATCAAACTTCATATGGTAATGGCTTGAAATCGCAAGAGCTATTGGATAGTAAGACTGAGTTTCCAGAGCTTTCCTCGGTTAATAGGACCCAGACTAGTAATAGTAAGGCATTAGTTTCTGCATCTCATAGTGATGTATTAAGGAAGCCAGCAATAGAGGATAATCATATTTCAAATGGGAATGCCTTGACACCACAAGACCTATTGGATAGTCAGACTGATTTTCCAGAGCTTTCCTCAGTTAATAGGACCCAGACCAATGATAAGGTATTAGTTTCTGCAAATGTGGATAACACTAGAGCTATTAGTGTGCCATCAAATTGCACGGCTTTTCCGGAGCCTACTTCTCAGTCTTGTAGACCCATACTGTCCAATGGTGACAAAATTCTCAATGGAGGGATACAGAGTGTATGCAGCAACGCCGTGTCTGTGAGTGCACATAGTGTTGTAAATGGCTCCGGGGGGCAAACAAGATCTGACAGTTCACGTGTTGATCACGTCCCCTTAAAGTCATCTCATACAGAAGTGTCCCGAGACCCTCTACAGCATTGTGACAATGAAACTAGAGAAGTTCAGCTATTACAGAAGACTGGTATAACTAACGCAAATGATGATGTTGACTCAAGAGAAGAAGTTAATGCAGGTAGGGATTTGATGTCCCCATTGGTAACAAATCGGCATCTTCAAGCCGAGGATGATATATCATCATTCATTAGAGAAAGACTCAAGGATCCCGAAGTTTTTAGCTGTCAGCCGATTGCGACCCATAAACCTAGTTTCCTACGCACTATGCAGCCTTCGTCACGCCACTATAATGCTGAGCATGATGAAACCAGGAGTATGTTTGGGTCCTCCTCGGCTGGAAGTAATGTAGCTTCGATCTCACATGGATATAACGAGATGCCACAGAGGGAGCCCGGTCGTTTAAATGGCAGTCTTAATCATTCTATGTTGTTTCCTGACAGAGCAAGGAACACAGAACCTAATGGGAACAGTGGGTTTGACTCGCAGGGAAACTGTAGGAATGAAATAGATGACAGAATTGCAAGTATAATGTCTTTAGATCTGGATGAATACTTGACATCGCCTCATAACTTGTCGAAGCAACTAGGGACAGGTGACGTAGAGGACAGATCTTGTAAGCAAGCCAGTTCCTGTGAAGTTAACAACAATCAATCCCGGTTTTCTTTTGCAAGGCAAGAGGAATCTAAGGATCAAGCTTTTGGATCGTATAATGTCTTCGACCAGAGACCAAAAGGCAATGACCTCTACCAGCAGTCTTCAGAACGGCAGAGTCCTGATATGAATATGCTTGGAATGTATAATGGTGTTTCATCCAGTTATCTCAAAGGAATGGATTTTGTCACTCCAAACTCCACTTTGCCTTCGTCTTATAATAAACCCACTTGTGAGTGTGATTTCTCATTCTTTTACCTCAAGTTTCTGGTCTTCTAGCTGAATATATATAGTATGTTTTTTTCACTTTATGTTTTCTTATACTGCACCAAGCTGGTTGATGGTTAAAGGAGTGTTATGTGTTGGCTCTTTTTCGCCGTATCTCTATTATTTGGCTGATGCTTTTCTTTGTTATGGAAATATTATGCATCTTTGATATTGACTTTATTTGTTCTAAAAGCATTTGAGCCATAGTGCCTGCATGTTATGAGCATTCGTGTATAACATAACCTCCTCTGTTTTTTTTGTTTGTCTTGTAGCTGTTGCAAGATCTCCGGTTGCAGCGCCACCTGGATTTTCAGTTGCAAGTCGACCTCCTCCTCCAGGCTTCTCATCAAATGGGAGAGAACATCAGACATTGAATGGCTTCTCAGGTAGTTTATATTAATGTTGAGTTCCCTTCATATTGCTCCGGGTTTTTTCTGATTTGTTGCTTTTAAATAAATTGAAATTTGTTCTCGTTGTTTGTGTAGGAAACCATCGTTATTCTGATTCACCAGTGTACATTAACCCATATCACCAGTCACTTCCAGTTGAAAACAATGGTGGTGTTAGGGATGTTGAGTTTCTGGATCCTGCGATTTTGGCTGTTGGTCAAGGCTTTGAGAATCGAAGCCTAGATTACAGATCAAACTTTCAAGGAAACGCAAACATATTTTCAAACCAGACAAAACTTCAACAACAACAAGCGGCAATGCAGAGCCCTTTGTCTTCGCATCAAAACTGTGGACTCGCTGATTCTTTGGGAATGGCATCAAGGTTTATAGATCAATCTCAAAGGAGTACCATACTATCTAAAAATATGGCCTTGCCTAATGGCCACTGGGATGGGTTGAGTAACGAGATCCAAAGTCAAAACAGGTTCCAGAATGAGAGATTTATTGGGTCAACAAATCAGATGAATGGTTACAATGGGACTTTCAGGATTTAACACCAATTGTCAGAATCAGTGAGTCATCACTGGTCTGGTTTAGGAGCAGCGCATAGATCGCCTCGACCTTTGAATCTTAGCTTCTGGTTACTTTGAAACTGAGCCAACAGAGAGGTGGTTGTAAAAATCTTTTAGGAGGTTTTATTATGCATTTCTTTATTAACATTTCATTTGGTTTTGAAATATGTCAAATATTATTTTTCATTATGAGATTACATAAGATTTTGTTTTGCATCTTCAGTTGAAACGTCTTTTTAACAAAATCTTAGCTTTCGATTTAAAACCATATAATTTCAACTTGTATTTTAAAACCATTAGTTGACAAAACATGGGTTATAACTTATATTAGATTTTAAAACTATAAATCTAGTAACTAACACCTAATTTCAACTTGTGTATTTTTAAAACCATTAGTTGACTATATATAACATGACTTCTACTAAAAAGTGTGTTGTGGCAAAACATATGACGAGGTTGTAATTATTAATCACTCACTAATGGAGATGTGTTGCTTTACCCAAAGAGGTCGTGAGATGTTTAAAGTATACTATTACACCAACTGAATCCTAAATGCAGAAGATATTATAAAGTTGAGGAGACACCTCTTTGATTCGGTTATAAAATAATGTTACATATTGTTTAATTAATGGACCCATAATGTTTCTCAATCGTCTCACGTTGTCTCATTTTGTACCACTAAAAATACAATAGTTTATATTAAGGATTCTCCGACAATGTAGGTCATCATTGGTATTTATTTGCTTTTATGCCTTTGTTGCCTTCTTCATGCCTAGTACCACAATATATACCCAACGCAAATTGCAAGAAAATTATTAAAAATATAATTTAATGTGTTTGGTACCCGGTCAGAGAAATAGTCACTTACTTATCGTATTTAATTCGACAGAAACAAAACCATATCTTTTACATAGCTCCAGTTTTGGCTTAACCATAGAAAACGTCCAAAGCAATTGGGACATATTTTTGTCATGTTCGTCCATAATTCACGCCACGTAATTCTCAAAAATTTGTGATAGGTTTTGGGTAATAATAGAGAAATGTATATAGTGTTACATTATTTATTCGCTTAATCTAGCTATAATTTTTGTTCAAAAAAAAAACTAGCTATATTTTATATTAACCAAGTACTGGTGGCTTGGTGGTAAGGTTAATTTTAAGCAAAACAGCAACTTGTACTGAAACTAAGTTGATGTTAACCACACAAGTGTTGCCAAATGGTAAGGTGGGATTGGAAAAGTGTTAAGCATCCGGAATCTGAAATTTATCCTTTTAAATTTTCCACATATCTGATCAGAATACATAGGTAGCTATTTGCACGATGTCAGTAAATAAATTCCTAGAAAATTAGTCGGTTGATACTCACTTTGCTGGATATCTCCAAATTATTAAAACAAAACTAAGTTGATGTTATTTATTGAGAAAAAAATAAAATTTCATGTCAAATTTCATTAGAAATAAAGAAAGAGGAATCATCGTTGCTTTTTTTCTTATGGGAAATTGATTAGATTTTGATTCAGACACTTTCTTTTGATTATTTAGACCATGTTGTAATAATTTAAATTCGATCTATAGTTTCAAATATGAATGATAACAACACGATTCAAGGTTAAGTTTCCTAAAAAAAATTAATCCAAAACTCGCCAGTCAATCTTTACATGCATTCCTCCTACATTGAAATCATCATCATTTTTTTTTTCAAGTTGGATATATCAAGAGATCTACATACATGTCCATAGTTCTTTTTATCCTTTTGAAAAAAATAGATGTACTATATGTAGTTCTTACCCACGATACATCTGGTGATATTCATATATTTCTTTCTTTTTGACGAATAAATAATTTTATCACAAATAATTAATTCTAAAATATATTTAATTTTCTTCTATATATACTATATTTTTATTCTATTTTACTCACAACTTAAATAATACAAAAAACTTTCACTATATATTTCTCTCTTTTTATTTTCGTGATTTTAATTATTTAAATTGTTATATTTGTATAATGTCTATGTTTTTAATTATAACATGTACTTATGTAAATATATATTACTGTGTTTATATATGTATATTTAAGTAAGAGATATATTTCATGGATTACTAATGATTTTTACATATTTTGATTTTAGAAGTTGTAATAACATGGTTTTAGTGTAATACTTATTGTTATTCCTTTTTAATGTTGGATAGTTAATTATTACAAATTACGAAAATACTACATATTTTATGTGGAATCATGTGTGATTGCATTATTTGAGTTGTTCCATGGAATCCACCTTTAACTATACTTCTTGCGTTATGGTGCAGATCTCTTATAAGTATTTTTTGCATTAATTCGTATAATTTCGTTTTTTTTTGGAATTAAAACTCATAATTCCTGATGTATAAGTATTAATAAAATTTTAGTCAAACGATTGGACCAAAAGAATTTCTACCTATTTATTATTATTCTGTATTGTATTTCTATATTAGGTTTTAACTTTTATACTTCTAACTTTTATTAATTAAATATAAATTAATTTATAACTGTTTCACTGCCTAAAATTGTAAATACTGTTTGATCTGATTTTGTTCCATATAATCTATTTAATCTATACTTATTTTACTTGATCTGCATAATTTATATGTTCTACACTGCGTGAACTGTTTTTATTATTCAAAATCTTGTTGCGGTGAATCACGTGATTTAATATCGCAAAATATATGTGTTTAAAGGATTGTCGGCTAAAGATAGTGTGGTAATCCTACTTTATGGTAAGAGAATGATAATAATATGTTTAAAGAAACATGTGAGTTAAGATTACTGATTAAGGCATAGGATACGAGTCATAGGAAAGGACCATTTTTGGAGTAATGTGGATAATAATTTAAGTTTCTTTAAACCATCACATCTCTTACTGAATATCATTACCATTACCCCCATCGGTAGATAGACTTTGAGATTTGATTTGACAGAACAAGAGATCTAGCATCTCTTATTTTGCCTTTTAGCTTTGACAATAGGCATAACAAACAACTACACAATAAAAAATCTTCAAACATTTGATGACTAAATACAAATATATTTTCCTTTTTTTTTTTTTTTTTTTTTTTTTAACTGGNAATAACTTAGCTCTAGATGTTGCATGTGAATGCGAATTCTAACTATAAAATGAACAACAACTGGACGCAGCATATAGATGTTGTATTCAGACACTACATCATCTAAACATGGCATTAATCAATAGACCAAGTTGATTCTTGTTATGTTTGTTTCTCTCTTTTCTTATGCAAAGATTTTTTTTGCTTTCTTCTTCTTCTTTTTTTTTTTTTTAACTGGCTTTCATATTGAAATAAAGAGTAAAAAACAGAGTTTACAAAGATGAACAAAGGAAGAAGAATAAAAGAAAAAAAATACAACTGCAAACTAATAAGAAAACATAACAACACAGACCGAATAGATTCAACCCGAGTGGGAATAACAGTGGCTCACAAGCAAGAAACGAGTAAAATTGGTACGACATACAACGGCAGCTTAAGATGGTTCGACTACACAGACAAGTAGCGTTAGCAAACTCCGGGTCTTACATCACTAACCAATTGCTGTTAATCCAGAGAGGAGCCGAAGCATCCTCACTCGCTTCCAAACAAGTACTGCCACTGACAATTAAGCACGAATAGGGTGAAGAGCAACAAACATGTACGCACTCAACACAGTAGCCGAAAATACGGGTTGAAAAGGAGGCAGCTAGATGAAGGAAACCAGGGGACCTGCACTGAAAGGAAAAGGACCAAATCTGCTATGGGAAATCAAATGAACTACCACAACACTGGGATGAAATAGCCCTAAACATGCCGCCGAAGAGGAGAAAGCGGAGCTCCATGACACGAACCGATAAACGCCTCCCATGATACTTCTCTAAAAACAAGAGAGAGTTTCCTTTCTTGATTAAATGGGTCAAATGAGACAGAACAAATGCCCAAGAAGATGAAGAACCAAGCCCCACAAACCCTGAAACCCGGAAGGATCAGAACCAGGAAACAAGCAATCCAAAGACCATCGCTGTGAACCGAAGAGGACAAAGACAGGAGAAGCATGACCAGACAGCCAGCGCCTGAGTACCAGACAACTCCACGCGCTTAAACCATCCTTTAGGCGACACGCGCCGCCGGGAGAAAAACCTTGACACCGCCAAGAGCTTCATCACCGTCGCGCGTCGTGTGAGCAAAAGCTCACGACGTCCTACTTGGGCATGAAAAGGAGGCACTGTCGCCAAGACACCAAGGCAGAGAGCTAATACCCTAGATCATCACCCCTCACCGACACAGACCATAAGAACCAGATCTGCACAGATCGAGCCCACTCCAGGACTCACACGCCTCCAGAACTGGTAAGGGAAAGGTCTCACCAAACAGATCTGAAAAACGGGAGAACCAAAACCTTAGCCACCCTAAACGCCGACTCCGCTCTTAACCGCACCTCCACAAACCTCGCCGTCCAACCAAGGTCACCGGTGACGAAAGATCCGGAGAAACGCNCCAGATCTGCACAGATCGAGCCCACTCCAGGACTCACACGCCTCCAGAACTGGTAAGGGAAAGGTCTCACCAAACAGATCTGAAAAACGGGAGAACCAAAACCTTAGCCACCCTAAACGCCGACTCCGCTCTTAACCGCACCTCCACAAACCTCGCCGTCCAACCAAGGTCACCGGTGACGAAAGATCCGGAGAAACGCTATGGTCGAACCCCAAATCCATCTTCAGCGGACAAACTCAGTGCTTCAGCATATCAGCAAGGGAGAGGAGACTAAGACGCGAAGCAAAGGGAAAATAAGCGAGAGGAGAGAGAGCACCGACGCGGCGGCGAGCCGCACACGCCGGTGAAAGCAGAGTAATGGCCTTGTGAGTAGAGAGAAGCTAGAGGATTGGGAGAGAGAGATTCCTTCCTTCATATTTTCCTTTTAATAATTTAAGTATTCTAGGCTAGGACCTTCCCATATGTGGACGTTTATATATATATCATTGTTTTGTCAAACATTTTAATTGGTAAATTTAGCATCCAAACCATTCCACTCTGTTCCAAAAGTTCAACCAAGCATATAGTATGATTGTCTTTGTGGTCGTACTAAATAGTATATGGTTAGGTACTACCACCATATGCACAACTCTTATCGTCTATAGTTAAGTTACTATATTTGACACGTGATTTTAGAATATAAGTATATATTTTGGTCATATCCGAATATATGTATACAAATAGAAAGCTAATGTTTTCTCCACGAAACCTTTGGGGTTCCGAAGAGGCAGCCAAAGTTGTCAAATCCTATCACCATCTCTCTCTTTACTGTTGTTCTTTTCAATTATTGTTATTATATAAGATCAGATAATCAAATCACATAACGACAAATACCTAATTCTTAATTTATTTTATTGGAGAAATCTGTTACACAGATAATAAACATCGTGGTTACACATTTATACAAAATTCGCTATATACAATAATTATATAGTTAGTATGATATGTAACAATTAACATATGTCATGTAATTAACATCATAATCATACTGTATTTGTCGGGATCAGATGTTGGAATTACAATAACTATATACTATTTAGTACGATTACAAAGACAATCATACTATATGTTTGGTTGAACTTAGTCCAAAAGTTTGACTTCGGATTCATTATGTTTTTTACACTAAAATCTGAAATTCGAGTACTAAAGAAAACGAGTTATGCATATCCATGGAAAAGTGATATAAGATCTAGAACACAGAGTAATGAATACCTGATACATAAATTTCTTTAGGGACTCAAGATAATGCATTCGTGAGACTGTTCATAACTTTCGCATAAGTCAAGTAAAATTAGTATATATGAAATCATCTTAATATTTTACCTAGTTTGTAAAAATATAATTACTGATCATTTAAAAAAAAACTCTCAGATTTTATAATAGTTTAGATGTGTTTTTTAATGTTATTTACCAAACGTTTGCCTTCCAATTTCCATGAGCCTTCTTCCTACCAAGATTCATGGAACGACATTTTGCACATTGACAATAACGAAAAACATATCCCATTTTATAAAAAAATCCAAATACGACAAACACACATTGTTTTAAGCCTCCTCTGTAAATTAAGGTTGTGGATAAAAGTAACCAAGAGAGGAGGCATTGTCATTGGGAGGTTGTTGCCGGAAATTGGAGAATCCTGATGATGCTGCTGCAACTGAAAACAACTGTTGTTGTGCGCCTGGTGGTTGCGGTCTCATGGCGCTGGTTTGGCCTGGTCCTTGCCATCCCCAGTTACTCATCATCCCTCCTCCTTCAGCTTCACTTCTCTTCTCTGTTGCTCTTCCCTGGAAATCAAAACATTGTTACATTGTCTGGTTTTTACTTTTGTCTTGTTTTAACTTCAGTGTTCTATGTTTTTACCTCGACGGGATTGTTATAACTGGGGAATGCCCCGTTCCAGTAAGCGCGATGGTCCGAGGAACCATAAGGAAGAGGTGTACTCACCGGCTTTCCCATGAATTCGTTATCTATCTGCATATTTTGTAAGACGGTAAGAAACGTTTTAAAAATATATATATTTTCAAGATTTTTTTCAGAGAATGGTATTGAGAAGTTACCGTCAAGCTAACTCCATGCTGACTTTGGTAACTATTAGAAGGGTAATGAAAGACCCTCCCGTTTTGATTTGACGCATTTCCAGGAGAAAGAGACATTCCCAAGCTGAGATCAAGCTTCTCATGACCACCTTCATAGCGAAAAGAAACCAATCAGAAGCTGTGTTTATAGACTGATGAAGAAAGTATTCACAATATTACGACGTACCTTGGTTATTGGTCGCAGAGTTACTCTCATTCTGGTATGAACTCAGCTCGAAGTTGGTGACTGCTTCCCTACCATTTGAGCTTATTGCAGCCTTATCATAAGCCCTGTTTTCAAAGAACAAAATATTCAGAATGATATAAAACTCCAAATGAAGTTCTTCTTAAAGAGATACAAATTTCAAGAAAGAAAAGTTTATTTTTTTTCTGGTAAAATAAGTAAAGATTCATGATCATATATAGTTTATATGACCTTGCAGCTTCTACTTCGCTGTCGAACAGCCCAAGGTAAATATACCTGCAATTCAACCATCTTAAATCTCCACCATCTGAACAATCACCACTTTGGTTTCCATTACTAAGACACCATCCTAGTCATTGAACATTACTTCTAAGTTATCAGATGAGAGACAAAAGTTGGCTCACTTTTTACCAAGAAACTGACCCATCCTAGCTTCCCATCTCCCACATTTGTGTAATGTAACTCCTCGATACTTTGAGCTTCCCCGTGAGAAACCTGTGCTCTGTCGACGGAGTATGTGCACAAACTCTTCCTTGCTCAAGTTTTGAACCTGTTGAGAGGAACGAGTACTCAATAACATTTCCCAATAAAAGAAAATATCATATGACACAAATATAGATATAACCAAACCTGTTTCATATCTTCCTCGTAATCGCCCAGAGTGAAGTTGATATCAGCATCAACTCCTCTAAATTTAATAGCAGCTCGATCATAAGCTCTAAATATATATAAAAAGAAACAAGATCATTCATCTACATAGTTTATAATCCAAACCCACAGAAAATGCTGAAGAATGATTTAAAACTTTACCTAGCTGCGGCATGAGCAGTGTCAAAACCACCTACATACGTGAGAATCAAGAGCAGAGTTTGTTAATAAAAATGAATTCAAGAACTTTTTTCTAACAATCAAAGATCATTTTAAATCTTTTGAATTTACCTAAATAGACTTGTTTCCCACAATCCCTGCAAATAATAAAACCAAAACAGAGTTTTTGATTTTAATCAGTTTTCACAAAGTACAAATAAAGGAAATTTAATCAATTTCAGATACTAAAATAAAAAGTTTAACTAATGAAATTTAAATAATAAGTCAGTGAGTTTAAATTGTCTTTTACCATATATGTGACTCCCATCTACCGGTTCTTCTGTAGAAGGTAACTCCTCTGTACTGCGAGCTCCTTGACCTTGGTCCTCTCCGACTCTTTTTCGCCGGCGCCGGCGCCGGAGCCACCAACTTCGTTTCTCCTTGGCTCGAACCGTCAAAAGAGAGATCTATCCAGCTCCTAGAACTCGATCCTCCGACATCCCGTAGATGTCCACAGTCTCCGGCCACCGGGAAAAACTCTTTAGTCACGGCGGTGCTTTCATCTCCTCCGTCACCGCCACCGCCGCCGCTGCTTCCGACTTTTAAAATATCGAAACTGAGAGTGAAGTCACGAGTCGAACAAGAATCTTCATCTGCGTCAGCATTGATCACAGACGACGTCGACGTCTCTGACCGGTTCCCGGAGCCGTCTGATGTCTTCCGATCTGCGTATGAGTCACCGTACTGAGTCGACTCGGGAGAGTCAGCGTCGAGGTTAAGATCCAACATCTTGTGTCTCTGTCGGAAAAGTTTTCAAAAGGTTCAGAAGATCGACAAGAAACAGTAAAAAGTCTGTTTTGTTTTCAACTGGTCAGCACGATCACATGATAAGAGATAAAAGGAGATTTTGGAAAGCTCTAACGTTCTAGCGACATTGGATATCGAGTTGTTTAGAAAATCAGAGGAAAAGAAGTTTCGTCGCCGGGAAAAGTTTACCGCCGGCGAGAGACTGTTAAACGGATTATTATTTTGTAATGAGAAGATGGAGAGAGAGAGAAAGAGAGGAGGGAGACGTGTGAGGGAACATTTCAGACACAGTTTAAGAGGACGAACAATATTTATAATAATAATACATTGTAACTATATGGTATATCGGTAATGTGTATAACGTTATATTGTTGTTGGTCCTTTTTTGGCAGTGGTGCACCGGTTAAGCAGGTTCCCGGTCGCGAGTTTCATATTATTATATTTATCTTTATTACGATTAAATCCGGTACGCATTGCTTTCGGGTCAATGCTTTGGTTTGTGACCTCGCTTCTGGCTCCAAAAGTACAAGTTGTTTTTTTTTTATATGTTTGCGAGACACTGCCGTCCATTTTAAGTAAGGATATAACTAGGGTTAGGCATTTCTGGACCTAAGATACACATCAAATTTCAACGAAATTTCGATCATTAACATTATTATTAAAATCTAGCTTTTACACTTTTAAAGTTCATATAATTTTATTTTTAAAAGTATGGTTGAGTGTTTCACAATAGTAATATACTACATTTATCATTTCAATAAACACAAAAGGTTAAATACTAAAACCCATATGTTTGAAAACTTCAAACCAATGTTTTTGAAACCGGACCGGATATCGATTTAGTACTGCTATTATGAAAAGTCTAGTTTCGAAACATGTTTCGTCTCTGTGAATCAAGTCTTACTTGTTTATTTTTATTTTTGATTGTTAAAATGGAAATAGGCTAATAGAGAATTCAACGGTTGTGTGAAATGATTGACGCTGAGGACTGTTATATATATATATATATATATATATATATATATATATATATATATATATATATGTATATATATAGTTACATAGTAGAGACTATGTGATGTGGGTGGAGGTTCAAAGATGTCTGAACTAACGACGCCGTGGGTTTTGTGCGGGGGCCATAGACGTCTGAGCTAGCGCTGCAGCGGGTATTGGGCGGGGGTACAGTGAGGTACCAGTGACGCCGCGGGTTTTGTGCGGGGGTACAAAGACATTTGTACTAGCGACGCATCGAGTGGTTGTGTGGGGGTACGAAGACAAATTGTACTAGCGTCGCAGCGGGTATGTATATCCTTATGAGGAAATGCGCGGTATAGAGAGTAGCTATGTACTAAGATCGCATGGGTGGTAGTTGGCAGTTGCCTAGTGTACTAGATTTGCATTGTGTGTTCTGTGTGGTGTTTTATCACCGTGTTTATTTCTTGCTAGAGCTACATAGTCGTAGTGCTATGAATTGAGTCAGTGATTTGTGGTGTAGCACTCCATACTTTACTGAGCGACTCCCCTGGTGCTCACCCCTCCTTTCTTTTCTCCTTTCATGTGAGACCGATGAGCAGGAGTGAATCTATCGAACTGGTGTTATTTGGGTTTTTGGGCTTCTATTCTATCTTCTCGTATTTTATCGTTATTAGGCTTATAAGCTTTTGGATTTTTATCGTTTATGTCGTCTCGTATTTCAAATTTTCAAATTATGTTGTTATTTATATTTTAGATATTATGTTGTATTATGTATTTCCAACATAGATGTTGACTTTTCAATATTTGGTAATTGAACTATGTTATTATTATTTAATTATTTTATTAATATTAGTTTCTAAATGACAGATGTCACAGAAATACTCTATTACCTACCATTGACATATTGCCACATAGCATGATAGCAATCCGGCCATTCGATCGGAATCGAGAAACCGAGGCACATGTTAGTTAATAGGATAAAGTCTACAACATGAGATTGTGAGCTCGGTCTTGGACGGCATTGTCCTTCAATATCGGTCAATAAGGTGGATCAGTTATCTGACGGCTGGGGGTGGTGACTCAAATCTATTATATACTGTATTTTATTTAACGCTTATCTAAAGAAAATTAAGAACTTGTTTGATTTGGAATTTACGCCCTACATGTGATTCACGAGCATGACCCTCTTGTCTTTTAACAACTTTTGTATATTGGTGTTTTGTTCATTTTTCTTCTCGTATCGTCTTTTACTTTTATGTGGAAAACTGTATACTTTATTGAAGCTTCCCTAAAATCATGTTCTACCGAAATTCGCTTATGAGTAAAGGTTTTATTTCTAAATTTTATAACTTCACATTCGTTTAAAAGAAACGGTAGTGACTTCTTTTCAAAAAAAAAAAAAAAAAGATAGTGACTTTAAAACTCAACTCTACGAAACTCTTTTATCAGATAGTAGATTTTCTTTTGATAAATTGTGGTTAAAAGAAATGTCAGTAGACTACACCCTCGGTTTCAAATTGTTCTATATTTTAAAATTTTCACATATATTAAAAAAATTATGAAATTTTGATTACCAAAACATTAGTTTTTGTATCTAACTATTTCCTAGAACTTTTAACCAATAGAATTTTAATAAAATTTTTGGAAATTACAAATCACCATTAATTGATGTATTGAAAATGTAAAAAATGAATCATTTTGAAACACAAAAAATTCTAAAATATACAACATTTTGAAACAGGGAGAGTAGTATTTTATATTAAAGATTTATGAAATCCCTAATTAATGAATGGAGAAAGCTGTCAAAAATTATATAGTTTAAATCTCAACTTTTGTTGACCAAACAGTTATAGATGTCAAAAAAATCAATGGTTTCTTTAGACATCAAATAACTATTCTATTATTCAATCTTGAGATACTTTTGCTAACAAGATCAGAATATAGCAATCAATAAAGCAAAACTTTCTATGAAATGACCTAACATACCTAGCTAATGTGTATGCTATTCCATTTTACGCTCTTAGGATGTGAGTGATCTTGAGGTCCAGAATACATATTTGCATAGTTTGTATATCCTCTAATTATGTTACAAAACTTGGCCATGTATGAAGTTTATTAATCATCGCGATCAGATCCTTACAATTTGCCAAAACTCTGGCATGTCGAATGCTGAAGCATACTTCCATTACCCATCTCAATGCGTGAATTTTTAAATACAAGACAGACTCTCTCCGTCTAAAGTTCTGCGTTCTCATACGTTGTATTTTTCCCAAGCTGTCCTTCCATACCCAACTACAACAACTGAACAAGTTCTGCGTTCTCATACGTTGTATTTTTCCCAAGCTGTCCTTCCATACCCAACTACAACAACTGAACTGAGATGTGGAAGTCCACGAGCAATCCACCATACATATACTACCTAAGCTTAATACTTGGGATTCCTCTATGTTATGTTCTTGTGAGTTTGGGGCTACCATCTCATTTGCATTGAACAAGCTTGACATTTGTTTTCTGCATATTAGCCTAATTTCAAATGATCCATATCTATCTCCCTAAAGAGTTTATCTATTTAACGGTTACATATATCTGATATGGTTTACGCAACAAAGATTGAGGTTTAAAATAGATAATTTTTTTTAAAGTTGCAAATTAAAATGGTCTAAGCGGGAACTCATGTTTTTATTACGTATTTAAAGATCTAATTTACATTTTTTTTCTGAGACCCATAAGATATAATTATATTTACTTACTTCTTAAAAAAACTTATGTTAATTGCATTTTTCGCTTTTTAAGTTTACGTTTTCGCTTCGTTGTATAATCGATAAGAAAATATTTATAGTAACAAGTATGATTTAAATACATTTTTTCAAACTAGCAAGTAAATAAACACAGAATTCGGTTGCATCTGTATTTTCTAAGACCAAGTTATCGTTGCAAAATCAAATGTCAAAGTCAATCTAAAAACTAAATTCAAGATTTCACTGATTTCGGTGGACAACTGTAACAAAATAAGCTTTCGTTAGACCTTTCTTATCATCATTGTTTTATCTCGGTAACATACGAGTCGCTAATAAAATAACAATTATTTAGCTAAGAGAATTCTATGTTTTAAAACTTTGTTGATGTCCCATTACATGAGACACGCCCACACACTTTAAAACTCGTGTTTTCTGGTTAATATTTTTTTTTTATAAATGGATCCATGATCTAATGTTGAAAGAGTAACAAAGTTAAAATAATTCTATATTTTCCAATTCAAAGAGAGAAAATCGTTAAAAATCAGATCTTTCAAAACACAAAAATATAAACTTATGTTTAACTTTAAACCATTTAAATCTCTTAGTTTTAAAAAATTGTCCATTTTAAATCTATTTTTTTACAAAGCTTACATGTATAATAAACCGTTAAATGGATTTAACGTTAACTTTTCAAGCATCTGATACGGTTGGGTCAACCAATGTTAAAATTTAAAATGAATAATTTTTAAAAGTTAGAGATTAAATTAGCTTAAACGAAAATTAGAGGTTATTTTGACTTGTGTAAGTAGATGTTTTTTTTTCTTTGTTGGTTTCTCTTACTGAATGTGCTACTTAGATTATTATCTGATAACTCTGGTCTTTGTACTCTTTTTTTTTTCTTGAGAAAGGTCTTTGGTCTTTGTACATTGTTTAAGATTCATGAAAGAATCATCTTATATAATATAAGTAAAGCTTTCCTAAAACCTAAATCAAATTATAAAAGAGTTAGGTATTTTTCATAATTATACTCTTTCCTCTAATTTCTCTTTTAATGTCCTTAATTTAATGCTTTTAATGGATAAACATATTTGTATTTATTTAACATGTTCAACTATTTTGTACTACTAATTTCTCCAATTGTAGACATAATAAATATAGAGAAAATAGTTAAAATACCATAAGTTGGTTATTATTTTTAAAACTATACTTAGAATAAAAATACCATAACATTTAGGTTTTGGGTTTAAGGATAATTTTTTAGGGTGTATTATTTAGGTTATAAACTTCTATAGATGTTTTACAAATTCATTAATATTTTATCACAAAATTTAAGGTATTAATAAAAACGATCACCATTTAAAATAAAACTGAAAATAGTATCTAATTTTGACTTAAAATTAACTAATATTACTGAAATTAACTAATAAAACTTGTATCATTTTTACTTCAAATTTTATCGCTTTCATGATTCATTTCATGTTGTATTTTATGCTCATTGTCGGAATCAAAAATCTTGGAAAAGCACTCGCAAAAAGACGATGGTTGTTGTATATGTATATATAATCCCAATTACCAAATAAATTAATGTTTTATTTTAGTAGAATTTCGTCATCAATATATTAATATCACAACACATGTCATCCTTGTTTAGAGAATTAATATCAAGTTATAAATTATGATGAAAACAAGAAGGAAGATTAATGCCATATAGTATTACCTTCGCTTCAATTTAGTTGTCATTGTATAGTAAAATTTTCGTTTCAAAATAAGTGTCATTTTATAGTTTCAATGCAAAATGTATTGATTTTATATGTCATTCTATTTTTTATTGGTTCAAATGTGGTTATGTGTATATGTAATGGTGTTTTTATTTCAAAAAGATGTAAAATTTAATACTTTCTTAATCTGTATGCATAAACTTAAAATGGAAAGTAAAATAAAACGGACGGAGTACTACACAATGTTCGAAAATTCATTAGTATTTATTCATGCAGAAATCCCAAACTTAGTGAGTTGTCCCAAAATATATGCCTTTTAGCCATAATAATGTATATTTACTCTCTCTATTTCTCAAATAGTGTCAATTTGATATATTTTATGTATTAATCAAATTGTAAAATATACTAACATATCCTTATTTAATGTAAGATTAATTAATAAAAATGATTTGGTTTAAAATGTATTGATTATTTAAAGGGTACAAATTTATATTGAAAACATAAAATGAAACTTTTTAAATAAAAAATAAACTTCAAATGACTTTAAAAAATATATAATATATGCTGAATATTACCAATATTGGAGTTCCGCCTATTGGGTCATGTTGTTTCATTTCAGGCAAAAAACCCATGTTCAAGAGCGGGTGAAGGGATTATGTTAGAGGAATATTTTTTTTTTTAATGAGTGTTGAAATTATCATTTTATCTTCTTCTTTAATGTGTTGGTAGAGTTTTGCAACACGTCCAACGCGTTTTAAGTTTTTTTTTTCTTTTTCTCTAATTTTCACCATTTTTTGTTCTTTATGCTTTAAAAATACTAAATCTACTTATAAAAACATTACATCTACTTATAAACCTACTAAAATCATTATTTCCATAGAATACAATCGAATAGTCACGAATCCCCAAGCTCACCCACCGTCTCATGTATGCTCGGACGACGAATCTCCATGCAAACACATTTTGAATAGGGGTCCTACAATGAAATAGCAGTGATAGTTTTGCAAGAATGATTATAATACTATTTATTCTTTGATAAAAAAATATTTATATAAGTCATTGTAATACTAAAATCATTATTTCCATAGAATACAATCGAATAGTCACGAATCCCCAAGTTCACCCACCGTCTCATGTATGCTCGGACGACGAATCTCCATGCAAACACATTTTGAATAAGGGTCCTACAATGAAATAGCAGTGATAGTTTTTCAAAAATGATTATAATACTATTTATTCTTTGATAAAAAAACATTTATAGATATGATTTTTTTCTTCTGTGCTTTGTTGTGAGTGAGGGAAAGTGATATTTATAGATGAAATCTGTTGACATTTTCAAGATTTTCCCTCGAAAGTTGTATATTCATTAGAATTCATCAAAATTGTTTTAAATAGTTATAAAACGATCATATTATTTTTTGGTATTTTCTTCAGAATTACCAAACGACGAATATATGATTTTTTCAAACGATTACAACAGATGTTTAGCATATACATAATATTCTTGACAAATTATTCGGAATTAGCTTCCGATGAAGTATTTCCTTATAATTACCGACTAATGTGTTTCATCATACTTTAGTCAAAATTTTCGGAAATATCAAAAAATGTTAGACATTCATGTTCGTGAAGACTTCTTTAGAAATTTCTCAATTTTTATTTGATAAATTCTTCTTCCATCAAAAATTTCGTATGAATTTATCATGTTTTCTTGTAGTGGCAATTATCTTACGCTCAAACACTAGTGATCTTTTGGATTGGGTAGAGGCATAGCGAAATATTGTTGTAAGACAGTGATTTTATTCATGAAATTACTTAAGTTTCTTTCTTAATAAAATTACTTACGTTTTGTAGAATAAGATTCATATACCTATAAAACTTAAAAAAATAAAGAAATAACATATTAAGAGGCCGTAACCTATATGGATTTATGATTAAAATTTTATATGCAGTTCTTGTTTTGTGTGTTTGATTGTTTATTAAAATACTGTATATTTTATTTGTTTTCAGATCATACCATTGATTGGATGAATTTTCAAGTTCTTTTATAAAGGAAGAAGGGAGGTAATTATAAAGTCAGTAGTTACTGCATTATCAAATCATGCAATGTCTTGCTATCGAATATCAAATTATAAAGTCAGTTGACAAGTTCTGCCTCTCAGTTTTAGTGGAGCCCAGGAGGTAGCACTCGAGAGTGCATTGGCAATCACGGGATATATTATGTCACACCAAAGATGGAGGTGGGTTGGGATTCAAAGATCTGGTGGGACTCCAATACATCTATGCTGGGGAAACAAATTTGGCGATTGATTGAGAAACCTGTAACCTTAGTTTCGAAAGTGTTCAAAGGACAATATTTCAGGGATGTTTCACCACTGGAACCGATTATATCATACTCAAAGTCTTATGGATGGTAGTATTATCTCAGCTAGATCCCTGGTTAGCAAAAGACAAATCAAAAAGATGGGAACAAGGTCGTCCATTTCAGTATGGAATGATCCATGGATCTCATCCACTCGCCCGAGACCAGCAAATAGTAACCAACAAATTCATCACCTGGATCTCACAGTGGATTCACTCATCAATACAACCTCACGAAGATGGGATTCTCAGGTGATTCGAGCTTTGGTAGATCCAGAGGATGCAAAAATTATAGAAATTATACCATTAAGTTGAACTCAGATGGTTGACAAAGTGGACTGGAATTTTACTAAGAATGGTAAATACACAGTCTAATCAGGTTGTCAAGTTTATAGAGTGTACCCTAATATAGAAAGGACACCCTTCAGTGTTTGGACCAAATGTTAACCTTTTGAAGGCACATTCTTGGAAAATATGGTGTCCTCCTTTTATTTTTTGGGATGATACGCGTTACCTTTCCCGACTGATTGTTAAGATAGGCTATGCCTTCACGATCAAAGAAACACGTGGTAAGTTTTACCTCCGTGAATAAAAGAAAAGATCAAAATGGATGACCATGTCACCTCTGATCTTGAATAAAAAAGGTAAAACATGGTAGACTAAGTCTCCACAAACCTTGAATAAAAAAAAGGTTAACATGGTAAACTATGTCTCCTCAAACCTTAATAAAAATGATCAGTATGGAAGACTATGATCATGTGGAAGACTAGGCCTCCAATTTTATTTATGCTCATTAAATTTCTGCAATTTATTTTATACCTTTTGATTTTTTCATTTAAATTATGCATTTAAATTCTCGTCCTTATTAAATTTTTATTTATACTATTATATGAATATGGTTATCAAATCAAATTTGGAAAAACTCAAAATAAATTCTCTTGATCTTACTAGAAATAATTACGTGACTTGGGCAGTGAGTGCAAAGATTCAACTGGGAGAAAATGAACTTTATGAATCATCAATAAGTTTAAAAACTATATCGGATGAGAAAAAAGATAAAGCCATGATATTTTTCACCACTTTAAAGATGGTTTATAAGATGAGATATATCATGAGAAAAGATCCTTATGATTTTTGAAAAAATTAAATCCTTGAAAGAAAGAAAATTTAAATCCTTAAAAGAAAGGAAAATTAAATCTTTGAAAGAAAATAAAATGAAATCATTGATAGAAAGGATTCACAAAATAGTTAGAGTTGAGATAAATCCTCCATGTAAAATGAGAAAAAAGACAACGTGAGAGAAAACTGATTTCAATTATACTTTTACATCTATTTTTGTTACAAATGAAACTCTATTTATAGGAGATGGACACTTGTTTACACATCTCCTCCTTAAGAAATAAGAAGATATGTGTTTCGATGACTAATATAACACATTGGATAAGTTTTCTTATAAATAATCATATTTTATAATACTCTCCCTTGATTATCCACTTTCTATTATGTAGTGCCTGATGTAGTCCTAATAATAAAAAACAAGGGTATAGAC
This sequence comes from Eruca vesicaria subsp. sativa, assembly GCA_932364175.1. NCBI lineage: Eukaryota > Viridiplantae > Streptophyta > Magnoliopsida > Brassicales > Brassicaceae > Eruca > Eruca vesicaria. Next base: position 47,441 of record CAKOAT010732932.1, on the reverse strand, counting down.
GTGGTAGAAATCGTGGTCGTGGAAGAGGACGAGGAAGAAGATTCCATCCCTATGATAAGAAAAGTAAGGAACTTCGACGGAAATGAAAATGGACGGATGATAAAAGGCAACCATAAAAGGTTAGCTATAGATGCGGTATGAAAGGTCATTTGGTACGTGTTTGTCATACGCCAAAACACTTAACCGATCTGTATAGAGAATCCCAAAAAGCAAAAGAGAAAGGAAGTGAAGTAATCTTCATCTCTTATGAACCCATTCCATATTTTCAAGGCTTGAATTCTCATCTTGATATTTTGGATTTTTCTGGCTGATCCAATAAATAAAAAAATAAAAAATATCTATGAGACATGATAGTTATCTTTCTGAACAAGATAAAGTTTATTATTTTATCAATTCATATTTGTGAGAATTGGATGCCAAATTTTAAGATTTACTATGGAGATATACATTTAGAATTACTTCATCGTACATGTATTAAAGGTATGAAATATCTCTCTTCTCTTAACATAAATATTGTACCTGTTAATATATAAAAAAAAATTATTGTTGGCTCTAGAAGAGCTTCTGATGAAAAGACATGCATAAGAAAAATGACAAAATATAAATGGTGGTAAATCTGAAGTTTAGTGATATATGGCCATCTAGTGCAATAATATTACTGACATTATCGTGAAATTTAAAAAAAAAACAAAAAGTTTTTCACATATAGAATGTCTAAAGAAAATAAAAGAAACCATCATGGGAAATAAATCATCAAACAACTTCATTGGATGTGATTTCTTTAAAAAGACCCCAAATCAGGATCTTACTCTAAAGGATTTGAAACATAATTTGTCCCAAAATGGGAAAATTGAATATGTTATTGGTTCTAGAGTGGGATTCTGTACGAGATTTTAGACACTGAATGTCATCATCTAGAGGGGGACAATTAAAGAATCCTAGTTAGTGGAGAGTTGAGAAGATTGTGTTTGAACTCGAAAAAAGAAACTGATAAAGTAAATTCAAGTAAGATGATCCCCATGATCGGGTATGAATGCAGTTGTGCATGTAATAAAGACATATACAATCCAATATGGATAAAGTATATGGAATAGTTAAAGATATGCTCGCAAGGTTGTTAGAAGCATATAAACAGCTAATGGAATGAGATATGAGAAATTGATTACTTGAAATTTATGTAAGATAATCCATTTATAAAATGGCTGCCAGACATTTTGATAAAATAATGAAGTCTCATATTCCAGCTGAAAATGCTCCAATAAGAAAATGTGTTCCAAAAAGACGATATATGAGTCTATGGCACGCTAGAGAAGTAAAATACCAACTTGGTTTCAAAGAATCCTCGAAAAATGAGCAAATATATAAATAGAGGATGAATCTCTAACGTGTAATCAGGTACCTGAGTAAATCATTGATGATGATAAAAGATATCTCGATTAACTACATCAGTACGGGTAAAAAGATGGAACCAAAGAGAAAATAAATTATCCACAATAAATAAGAAAACACGCTATATAAATGAGGGTCCTGAATCTACCTCTATGTGTGAGGTAGAGTGAATTGATAAGCCAAAGAGTGAATGAGGCAATCAATATGATATAAAGCTCGTTAGGAAATCGAGAAATGTTTGGACCAAAATTTCAAGGTATATATTTCATCAGAGAATGAAATGAAAGATGACCTTGAGATATGAAAAACGGCTTGTTCCAAGGTCATTGGAGAATTTTAAAATATATGCAATATATTGATATGTCTGGCATGACATAAACGAATTAAGTTTCATCTTGATATATAGTAGTCTTGGAGAATTAATGATCTTCTCGGGAACGATAAAACTCTAGAAGAGTTAGAACAACCCGTATATAAGATATCTTGAACCGGTAACTAGTGATATGTTTATGGCGAGATTTTTTGATTGCCATTTTAATGAGGATGAATTTCCAGCGTTAGGGAAGGAATTAGAGAAATTTCTAAAGAGATTACATGGTGTACATAGTCGTTGTTACACCTTGACCCCCCTACGAATTAAAGAGAGCTCAACTTTCAGAAAATTGTGCATTTGCATAATTTGGCAAACAAGTTACCAGATGTGTTCACAGATACGAGAAGGGAGGGGAAATCATATATACCCACTGAATATATTCCATCAAGAGCTGTTGTTCTTAAAGAACAAACTGATGGAGATACAATGAATGAACCTAAGGTTCAGTTAAAGAGGGGGAAACCAATGGGTTCTAAAGATAAAAAAAATGAGGCAACCTATAGTTAGTTAAAGTGGAAGAGACCAGTGAGTTCTAAAGATAAAAAAAAAATTCGAATGAAAAAAAAGAAATTTTGGTTGAGAAAAATGGATAGGTTCTAGAATAATCTGATAGTGAAAGATGTCTGAAAGAAGGCATAAATGAAAATGTTCAAAAAGAACCAAATAAAGATAACGATCAAGATGACGAGAAAGAAATAGAAAAGTATGATATTCCAATCAACTACGCCTGTGATGAAAAATAATAAGATAAGATGTTGATGGAATGTTCTCAATTTCTATGTCAAAAGAGATCGATCATGAATTGACGATCTCGATCCAAGGCCCATTCTGAAATGTCTTTGGACCTATAGTCAAAATGACTGAGAATGTAAATCATGTTGGGTATAACTGGGTATTCGTGAGAAAAGTAAATGAAAAGAATGAAGTAACACGATATAAAGCTCGATTAGTTTCCCAAGGTTTTTCTAAGAGACCGGGAATTGATTTTGAGGAAATGTCTTCTGCGGTAATGGATGCAATTACATTTAGATTTTTCATGAGCCTAGTGGCCTGTAAAAATATTGAAATGCATCTCATGAACGTTGTGAAAGCTTATTTGTATGGATCGTTGGATAACGATATATACATGAATCTCCCTGAATAACTGAAATTGCCAGAAGCATTGATAGAAAAAACTAGGGAGATTTTTTCGATGACTTGAACATAATTGGAAATCAAAAAGAGTTTGATGATGCTCGAACTCATATGAAAAAGAGTTCAAAATGAAAGATCTCAGAAAGTCAAAGTTTTGTCTTTGGTTCTAGATAGAGCTTTTCCAAGAAAAAATATTTATGCATCAACCAAATTATACGAAAAGCTCATTTCTTATTCATGAAAATTAGAACGGCTTCGAGAACATATCCGTTCTCTCCAAAGTACGTATTGTTTTAAGATTGGTTTATCCTAGAAACTCCGATTTTGGTATGGTTTTACAGATACACACTATTTACAAAGTCGAGCGCAAATCGAATATGGTTTTACAATTGGTGAAACCGCGACTACATGGCGTTCTGAGAAACAAAGATTGGTTTGGACTTCTCGAAGCATGTCGAGAATGTGTGTGATTTAGGTCTATAAGCCAACACATACAAAATAGTTACCAAGAAAGAACCAATGAAAGTCTTTAAAGATAGTTCGGCGTGAGTCGCTCAACTTAAAGAAAACTATATCAAGAGTGAAACACATCCCTCCAAGGTTTTTCTCATACACTCGGGAGCCTGAGAAAAATCAAGAAGTGGACATCGAGTATGTACGGTCATACAACAGTCCGGCTGACCTATTCACAAAAGCTCTTCCCACTAAAATATTCCAAAAACACGTTTACGTTATCAGAATGCATCGTTTGCTTGACCAATGAAGAAAATACTATGTCCATTATTCTCAGGGAGTGATTACGTTAGTGTACTCTTTTTTCCTCGTCCTAGTTTTTATCCCATTGGATTTTTTTATGATTAAGTTTTTAACGAGGCACTACAGAATTGAAAATGGATAATCAAGAAGAAGTATTATAAAAGATGATTATCCATAAGGACACTTGTCCAATGTGTTATATTAGTCATCAAAATGCATATCTTTCTATTGCTTAAGGAGGAGATGAGTAAGCAATTTTCCATCTCCTATAAATAGAGTTTCATCTGTAACAACAATAGATAAAAAAGTATAATAGAAATCAGTTTTATGCTCTTTCTCTCTCACGTTGTCTTTTTTCTCCAAACATATAAAGTCAACTTCTCATCTCTCTCTCTCTCTTTGCTTCCATTGATCATCACACATATATAAAATAACAACATAAAAACAATACCTCACTTATATTCAACAAATAAATCCTTTTCCATCAGTGTTGTTATAACTAATTTATATTCATGCTGAGTATATGATATTTATTCGTGTTGGAGGGATAGTTGTGTCTTACGTGCTTATGTACTAGTTGTTCGAATCATGCGAAATAATATATAAGCGACATCTTCAAAAGCAGGCAATGTAAACACCTTACCGACAACGAAATATGCAAGTGGCTAAATAAATGTTTCTTTTTGATTGACTATAATAAATTTGAAGAAGAATATAGTAATTTACTTTTTGTTGGATGCTGTGGTTGAAGATAATATATTAATGTTTATGTTTTTTCTTAAAATGTTTATGTGTATGAGGATGTGATTGTTGAAAATATATGTTTATGTGTTATGACTTGTGATTAAATGTCTAAGCCTTAGAACTTCCTTTTTTCACCATATTAACACATATTCTCACAATTTTAATTTTGGATGCTATTGGTATAAAGTTACGAGGATTGCATTTTTATCTGGTACAATATAAAATTTTGACAAAAAAATTCTAAAACTGGTTACTAAACATAACCAAGTATAACAAAATAAAACTAGAAAAATACTTATAACTATACTACGAGTTTACAATAAGAATAACTAGCAAAACAAAAACACACATATACCAAATATAGATATACATCAAAGTGTGATATAATAAATTTAGATAAGTGGGATGATCTAACATTGGCTCAATATGCTCAACATCACTTGATATTTTTTTTAATATGGATTACGGTTGATGACATTAAATGAAATTTGTACATGAGAAATATTTTTTTTGAAACTTGTTTTTATTTTGTATTTGTTGAACACAATTCATCTTTCTGGTTATAAGTGTATTAAAATGCATCTAACATTTGCTCAGAATTTCTTGATATTTTTATATGGATTACTGTTGATGACATTAAATGAAATTTGTACATGAGAAATATTTTTTTTTGAAACTTGTTTTCATTTTGTATTTGTTGAACACAGTTCATCTCTCTGGTTATAAGTGTATTAAAATGCATGATAAAAATTAATAACCTCTATAAATATTTTGGATGCACTACAAGAAAACATGCCTAGAAAGAGGAAATATTACGAGGAAATATATCCTTCTTAAATTTACAAGTAAATTACTACGATTTTAAGACGAAACTGAATTTCAACGTAAAGGCGTTGTAAAATTACAAGGAAAATGTTTCGTAGTAATTAACATGTAAATTTACGAGTAAAGAGAAAATTCGTCGTAAAATCCTTGTAACTTTAAAAGGTATTTATGACGTTACCATTCATTTTAGTGAAAACGTGTTTTAAAACCGGGGCTTCTAGCTCTAGTGGTAAAGGGCTTACAGCTGTAAGTACCGTCACTTGAGTTCGAATCCTGGCCATTGGGGAATTAACATTTCAGCATCGCCAAGGACAGATGACCAACACGTGGCAACACGTGACTAATCTAGATCACTTCTGTGGGGCCAGGATAACTCTGTATAATTAAAAAAATGTGTTTTAAGCGTGTTTTACCAAGATGATTTCGTTGTAAGCATTCTAAAGCCGAAAAAGCTAACTTCATTCCATACCAAACTAATTTTGTTGTAAGCATTCTAAAACCGAAAAATCTAACTTCATTCCATACCATTGGTTTAGAGATTTTAGAAATAACTTGATTAGCTGCTATCAAAGTTAAACCTCGTGGATGAATAGTTTCTGAACAACAAACTGATGACGTCCTTCTTATTGATCCGGATAAATATCAATATTAAGATATTTCCGACAATATGACAAATAAAGTAGGTAAAGACGAGTTCGATGCAAGCGATGATGATCATTGTACCGATATTAATAAAAACTTGAATGAATTAGAATGATGTAATATATTTTAAAAATATTGTTTTAAAATATATAAATCAGTTTGAGACTTAATGCATGTGTATGTTGTTTGATTATAATAATTTTTCTTTGGGTTTAAGGATTTAATTGATTTTTAGAGTTTAAGAGAAAATGGGAAAAATGGGAGGATGTGATAAAAGAGATATGATATTATAGGTAAGAGACTTTGGGGTTTAGGGATTTGATTTTCAGGTATTTAGATTTAGTCCTTGAAAATTCATCATAATGGAAAACACGGGCCTGGTAAATTCCTTGTAAGACACATGTCCTTGTAAATTCGTTGTATTGTTTTTCTTGTAAACTCGTTGTAAAACTTTCCTTGTAAATTCGTTGCAATGCCTCGTTAATTCGTTGTAACTCTAAGAAGTGGAACTAGTAGATTTGTCGTAATACACATGCCCTTGTAAATTTATTGTAATGTTTTTCTCGTAAATTCGTTGTAATTTTTTCCTTGTAAATTCGTTGTAACTTTACAAGGCTTTTACAACGAAACATGTTAATGTTATTTTTTTTTTTGAAAACGTGTTTTAATAGTGCTTTACCAAACTGATTTCGTTGTAAGCATTCTCAAGCCGAACAAGTTAACTTCATTCCATACCTCGGTTTAAAAATTCTAGAATAACTTGATTAGCTGCTAACAAAGTTAAACCTCGTAGATGAATAGTTTCTGGAGAGGAATTACCTCTGCAAGAAGAAGCGTGTATCACTGAAGTCGAAGTATCTGAACAACAAAATGTCAATATGAAGATCTTTCAGACGATATGACAGATAAGCAGGTAAGACGAGTTTGATGCAAGCAATGAAGATCATTGTACTGATATTGATAAAAACTTGAATGATTTAGAATGATCTAATATATTTTAAAATATTTCTTTAAAAATTTAAACCAGTTTAAGCCTTAATGCATGTGTATATTGTTTGATTATAATAATTATTCTTTGGGTTTTAAGGATTTAGCTGGTGTTTAGAGTTTAAGAGAAAATGGGAAAAATGGGAGGATGAGATAAAAGAGATATGATGTTATAGTTAAGGGACTTTGGGATTTAGGGATTTGATTTTCTTGGATTCAGATTTAGTCTTAGTAAACTCATCGTAATGGAAAACACATGCTTGATAGATTCCTCATAATACGTGTGTCCTTGTAAATTCGTTGTAATGTTTTCTTTGTAAATTTGTTGCAAATTTTCCTTGTAAATTCGTTGTAATGCATCCTTGTTAATTCGTTGTAACTCTAAAAACGTGGACCTGGTAGACTCGTCGTAATATACGTGTCCTTGTAAATTCGTTGTAATGTTTTCCTTGTAAATTTGTTGTAATGCTTTCCTTATAAATTTGTTGTAACTTTACAAGGATTTTACGACAAATGTTCTCAAGTCGAGCAAGTTAACTTCATCCACACCTTCGGTTAAAGATTCAAGTATAACTTAATTAGCTGCTATCAAAGTTACAGCTCGTGGACGATAGTTGCTGGAGAAGAATTATTTTTGCAAGAAAAAACATGTATCACTAAAGTCGAGGTATATGAACAAAAAACTGATGACATCCTTCTTATTGATCTGAGTAACCGTCAATATGAAGATATGATATGACAGATGAAGCAGGTGTATACGATTTTGATGCAAGCGATGATGATCATTGTACTGATATTGATGAAAACTCGAATGATTCAAAATGATGTAATATATGCTTAAATATTATTTTAATATATAAATCTGTTTAAGGCTTAATGCATGTCTATGTTGTTTGATTATAATACTTATTCCTTGGGTTTTAAGGAGTCGATTAAAGTTTAAGGTTAAAAGGAAAATGGGATAAAGAGAATGATGGGGTAAAATGGTATAGCGTTATAGATAAGTGATTTGGGGTTTAGAATTTGATTTTTGGGGTTTCGGATATAGTCCTCGTAAATTTGTCGTAATTGAAAACACAGACCTGGTAGATTCCTCGTAATACACTGTTCTTATAATTTTGTTGTAAAGTTTTCCTTGTAAATTTGTTGTAACTCTAAAAACGCGGATCTGGTAAATTTCTCGTAACACTAAAAACACGGGTCTGATAGATACCTCGTAAAATTAAGAAGAGAGTGATGTTTCCTTATATGAACTCGAGACATGAAGGAATGCCTCCTTCATTCCTCTCAAACCACTCCTCTCCTCCTTCTTTCAAGGTATGTTTTTTTTTAATATTAGTTTAGGTTATAGGTAATTAGTTTAGGTGGTTAATTTAGATGGTTAGTTTAGATAATTAGTTTAGGTAACAAAACTATACAAATATTAGGTTGTGGTATTTAAAAGATTGATTGGATTTGTAATTTTTTTAAAATATTTGTTTTTCTAATAATCTTATATAATTAATTAATTTTAATATTTTTTTTCTAGGTGGCTTTTAAAAAGAAGAGATGGATGGTGGGAACAAGCTCGGTCAGCAAAGTCCTAAGGACGACTTCATCATACTCTTTAAGACGGAACCCATGGATGAAGTACAAGACTCTCCGGGAAGGAACGCCCTCCAACAATTACGTCGATGGCGTCTTTCCTTAGCTTTTTATTTTTTATTTTTTATTTTTTATTTTTTTATTTTTTGTTGTTTTCTATTATAAATTTAAATTTTACTTTCTGACATTTATATAACTTTAAAAAAAAAAAAATAATTTTCAGTATTTCGTTCTAGAATTTAAATATGTCAGATTTTCAATATTTCATAGTATTATTATACTACGGCAATGAGATGTAAATTCCTTGTAATGTTTACAAGGAGTTTAGAAAGAATTATTTATAAATACCTCGTAAGGAATTTTCAAAGAAATACTTGTAAATTCCTTGTAAATATTACAAAGACCTTACATGAAAGGACTTGTAAATTTGTCGTAAAATGTACAAACATTTAAAGACGACTTTAGAATGAAACTATACGAGTCCTTAACGACGAAGTGTAACTACAAAACTACGACGAAATCCTCCCCTTTACTTTTATGACAAATTCATTGCGTCGTAAATGTTACGAGGAAATTACAATGAATCTTTTATTACGACGGACGTTTTACAATGAAACACTATTCCTTGTTAATTCGTTGTAATTAGAGATAGCAATTGGGCTCCCCCGTCCCGTCCCGGACCGCTGTGGGTTCGTCTTCTAGCGGGACGCGGCGGACCTGTCCCGTGCGGGATGCGGTCTTGAAAACAGCTTCCCAATCCCGTACCGCATTTCTTGTAGGCCTTCGCGGGCTGTCCTGCGGAACATGTGATAATACGTGTAACATAATGATTCAGGCCACTCCAAAACTCTTCAGGCCATTCTAGGACATAGTTCAAGTCGTCGATTCAACTGGACATAATTCATCAATTACTTTTTTTTATTCAAAACAATAGTTGTAATTATTTGTATAACACCCAACACATATTAACATGCAAAATAAAAATAATTACTGAAGGTATTTTTCATTATTTTATAACTCATATGTTTATAACCAATGTTTTAGTTTTCTGAATCTAAAAATTAAATAAAATGAAACGTCAATCAAAAATGTCAATCCCAAATTAAATAAAAAGAGAAACCAAATCAAAACATTACTAAAGCTCGAATCGTCATCGCCAGAGCTGTAGTCGTCATCACCGGAGCTTGAATCATTATCACCGAAGCTCGAATCATCATCATCGCCTGAGCTCCTTATGTTTTCTCAGGGGAAGTCACATGAATCATCTTCTTCTCACTCACTCTCTCGTTTTTTCAGGTGAAAAAAAAATGCGGGTCCTTGTAATCTCGCCGGACCCGTTTCGGTCCATCCTGCAAAAGATCCAGTCCCGCAAAGACCCATCCCGCGAGTCCCGCAAATTTGCGGGCCTAAAAACTTTCGTCCCAATACCATAACGCGACAGTTCTTTACAGGCTAGGCGCGCTGTCCAGATCCATGATTACCATCTCTAGTTGTAATAGGAAGATTATAACTAATTAAGAAGGAATATGGCCCGTGTAACTAATATTTTTTCTTACCGTGATGAGTCTTAAAATACACTAGATCTTGACCCGCGCGTCCGCGCGGGTGTTTTTTTTATAATTACATAAACATTTAAAACACACAAAAACTTAATGATTTTATATAACAATTTCATATAATGGGTTCATTTGTTAGATTTTAGTTTATAATTCATAGCATAAATTACTTTCATGTTTGTGTTTTTTTATAATTACATAAACATTTAAAACACACAAAAACTTAATAAATTTATATAACAGTTTCATATAATGGGTTCATTTGTTAGATTTTAGTTTATAATTCATAGCATAAATTACTTTCATGTTTCTGTATTATGTTATATATATATATTGAGTTGTTATATATTTCTCTTATTGTATGAGTGTTAAAAGTCAAGCTACTGTTTGAACATATAGGTAACCAATATGTAAGTCAATCTGACTTTTTTCTTTTAAATTTAAAATTTACACTATATTTAAATACTTATTAATTTTAATGTTATTGTATATTGAATTGTATGTAACTCCAAATTATTACAAAAATGATTTAAATTATCTATTATATATTTTTATATCAAATCTAAAAATAAAGAAAATAGGGTTTAAAACTTTATCATGTTTTTAAACTTGATTTTTATTTTATTTGAATACTAATATCTATAAGTATACATGTAATACGTATAAACTATGCATTTGTCTATAATTATATTATTTAACAGTCCATCGAAATTCTTCTTTATGGGCTGGCAAAAACAAACTTACAGCAGGCCAACGAAATAATAATTAAACATTAATTAAAACTACTGTGTTTTAACTTCAGTGGCATAAAGTTGTAATTTTTGTGGAAAACTAAGGGGTATATACTATTTGTACTTCCCCTTTAATAGTTTAGATTATCAATTTACATATATTTTGAAATTTTTATAAAAAATAATTAAGATAAATAAGATAAAAAGAAACTTCTCTTATTAAATGAACAAGCAAAATTGAATTTTGGAGTACATAATTTGATATATATATATAATTCAAATAAATAAGGCAGGTATATATATATATATATATATATATATATATATATATATATATATTCTAAAAATTTATAATTCAAATAAATAAGGCAGGTGGTTGTAATTTTTGACTATGAACTAATGAAATAAATGCTTAGAACATCTCTAATGGTTTACTCTCTTTTAAAAAAATAAAAATAAAATATAATAGAATTGGTTATTGTTCCAATAGTACTCTATTTTAGAGTGGAAAATAACAAAATTACACAAAATACTCTATATAGAGTAATTCTATTTTTATATATTAAAAAATTGAATACTATAAAGTATTTTTATTTGAAATTCTATTTTAAATTGAAAAATAGTGTGGATTATAGATACCTTTATCAATAAATCTATCATTAAGATTTATTGTTACAAATGTTAGTTAGGATATGATAATATCCAATATGTAGAGAATCAGAATATACCTTGTATAGTTGTGATACGATAAGCACTACGTAGATATGCTATCCTTGTATATATACTTCTGTGATCAATGAGAAACGTATCCACTTTCATACACTTTCATGGTATCAGAAGCTCTTCGATCTTAGCTTCCTAATCTCTGCGAAAATCTCTCCCTTCTCTTTTCTCTCCCCTCATCATCGTCTTTTCTCCTCTCTCTCTCTTAAGTCTATTTCTCGCTCGCAGTAACCATGGCCAACACCACACTTGCACTCAATTTGTCTGAAAAATCATTCGGTATCAGCCAGATCAAAGCATACATCCCTGTTGTTCTCGATCTGGAAAAGATGAATTATGATGTGTGGAGAGAAATTTTCGAAACCCATTGTTTTACCTTTGGCGTTCTCGATCATCTTGATGGATCCTCTGTCCCGACTCCTGAAACAGAGAAAACATGGAAAGAACGTGACGGCTTTGTGAAGATGTGGATATACGGCACGATTACAAACTCGCTTGTCGAAACCATTCTCACGCCGAAGAGTACTGCACGTGATCTCTGTCTCACCCTAGAGAACCTCTTCCGCGACAACAAAGAAAACAGAGCTCTTCAACTGGAGAACGATCTCCGTACTATCACCATCGGTGATCTCTCCGTTCAAGAATACTGTCGCAAACTGAAATCTCTCTCAGACCTTCTAGCCAATGTCGACTCGCCTGTCACTGATCGACAACTCGTCATTCACTGTCTCAATGGTCTCAATGACAAGTTTGAAGGTATTCATAATGTCATTCGCCATCGAACTCCATTCCCCACCTTCCACACTGCTCGTTCGATGCTCCTAGCCGAAGAAGAACGACTCAACAAGCAACCTAAGCCTGCGGTATCTCACTCTGCAACGACGTCATCTTCAAATGTCCTGCTAGCCGACACAACCTCATCTGGCCATCAGACCCGTCCGTCAAACAGCAACAACAACAACAGAGGCTTCAGCAATCGCAACACTCACAACAATCAAAATCGAGGAAGGGGACGTAACAATCGGGGTAGAGGTCGTCACTACAACAACTACAACTCAGCCCCATATCATTATGGGTATCCACCGTGGCAATCTCCTCATCCACAGTGGCCATACCCATACTTTCTTGGTGGATCTCAGCCGATGCCACATTATGCTCCCTTCTCAGCTGCACCATCACAATGATCAAACAGCATCCTCGGACCCTACTCACCACAAACACCACCAGAATCTCATGTTGCTCAGACTGTTGCGACACCAACCTACCTCCCGACCATGATACCACAAGCTCTTGCATCTGCTTTCAACACGATGAGTCTTGAAGATCCTTCAGCATCGCCCTGGTACATGGACAGTGGCGCTACAAACCACATCACTGCCGACCAAGGTAATCTCACTTCCGTTTTTAATACGAGCATGACTCCTTCTGTTCTTGTAGGTGATGGGTCTCTTGCACCTGTTTCCAAAATCGGTAATGCTGTTATATCATCACCATCTTAACCTCTTCTTCTTACAAATGTTCTTGTTTGCCCCTCTATTATCAAAAATCTTATTTATGTTCGCCAATTTGTCACTGAAAATAAATGTTCCATTGAGTTTGACCCTTTTGGTTTTGCTGTTAAGGATCTACTCACCAGGAACACCCTGCTCAGTTTTGACAGTTCTGGCCCTCTATACTCGGTGACCCCCTCCCGTCCTCTTGCTCTCACCGCAGGTGTCTTTCTCTGGCATCGGCGTTTAGGTCACCCGGGTAGCTCTATCAATCGTTCTCTCTTTTCTTTGGGTTTTTTAATAATGCTGACTTGACAACTATGTGTCATGCATGCAAAGTGGGCAAACACACTCGCCTTCCATTTGTTTCATCTTCTACTATTGTTACTGCACCATTTCAAATGATACATTCTGATATTTGGACTTCTCCCGTTTCCAGTAACTCTGGCTTTAAATACTATCTTTTATTTCTTGATCATTATTCACACTTCATTTGGGTTTATCCTTTACACAAAAAAGCGAAACTTTTGCCAAATATCTTCATTTTTCAGCTTATGTTCGGACACAATTCAACTCATCCATCAAAGCGTTGCAGTGCGATAACGGTGGCGAGTATACTAGCCGTACTTTCCTTGACCATCTTGCTTCCACCGGCACCAACATCCGCTTCTCTTGCCCCCATACGTCCCAACAAAATGGGAGAGCGGAACGCATGCTTCGCACCATCAACAATCTGGTCCGAACATTCCTCATTCAAGCATATATGCCCCACTCCTTTTGGGTTGAGGCATTGAACACAGCCGTCTATACTCTTAATCTTCTTCTATCTTCTTCCATTAAAAATGAGATTCCATTTACCCGTTTATTTCAACTTCCTGTCTCTTACTCACATTTACGTGTTTTTGGCTGTTTGTGCTATCCCAACACATCGTCCTCCTCACCTCACAAGTTGGCTCCTCCATCGGTTGCTTGTGTCTTCCTCGGATATCCAGAAAACCATCGCGGTTACCGGTGCTTGGTGCTCTCCACAAGAAAGATCATCATCTCGCGCCATGTCAACTTTGTGGAGGACGTCTTTCCCTTCTCAGCTCTTCCTTCCCAACCGAGTATGCCCTCTCTTTCGGCAGCTCCAACATCACCGATACCACCCCCTATTGTCATACCGTCTTTTTCTCCAGTGGCTGCTCCTCCAGCAGAGCCATCTCCGCCTCCAACTCAAAATACCCATCCTATGACCACCCGGAGTAAAACCGGCATTTCTAAACCTCGTATTCCTCTTTGTCTTCATACCGATTCTATTTCTCCTCTTCCTTTCTCTCATATACAGGCTGCAAAGGACCCTCACTGGCATGAATCTATGATTGAGGAATACAATGCTCATATTAAACGCGGAACGTGGGATTTGGTACCACGCCCGCCTAACACTAACATCATTCGTTCTATGTGGTTGTTTCGTCATAAGTTTAATGCAGATGGCACACACACAAACGCTACAAATCAAGGCTTGTGGCAAATGGCAAATATCAGCAACCTGGCATCGATTGTTTGGAGACCTTAAGTCCAGTCGTGAAGCCGGCATCAATTCGTGCAGTTCTACACGTTGCTCTAGCTCGAGACTGGCCCCTACGACAACTCGATGTCAAGAACGCCTTCCTTCATGGTGATCTTGAAGAAACCGTGTTCATGCACCAACCACCTGGCTTCGTCGACAAGTCAAAACCCAACCATGTTTGTTTGCTCCGACGATCCATTTATGGCCTCAAACAAGCACCTCGAACCTGGTACACTCGCTTTGCCACAGTCGCCAAACATATAGGATTTGTTCAGAGTCGATCCGATCCATCCTTATTTGTCATCAAACGTGACGCTGATACGGCGTATCTCCTCCTCTACGTCGATGACATCATTCTTACAGCATCCAACAACGCTCTCCTTCAACGCATCATCACCTCACTGTCTCGCGCTTTTGACATATTTGATCTCGGCCGTCTGCACCATTTTCTCGGCATTGCAGTCACTTACAATGACAAGGGCCTTCTCCTCAGCCAACATAATTACGTTGCAGACATTCTCCACCGAGCATCAATGACAAATTGCAAACCATGTCTCACTCCAGTTGACACAAAGGCCAAACTTGCTGATGATGATGGCAAACCCGTGGCGGATCCTTCTCTCTACCGAAGTCTAGCCGGTGCTCTCCAGTATCTAACATTTACGCGACCCGACATCTCCTATGCCATTCAACAAGTCTGTATGTTCATGCACGATCCTCGAGAACCTCACTTTGCAGCTCTCAAGCGCATTTTGCGGTACATCAAAGGCACTATCTCCCACAGACTTCAACTCAACAAGTCCTCAATCACGGATCTCATAGCCTACTCAGATGCGGACTGGGCCGGCTGTCCCACGACTCGACGTTCGACCTCCGGCTACTGTGTCTTTCTCGGCGATAGTCTTATCTCCTGGTCATCTAAACGGCAAAACACGGTCTCCCGATCCAGTGCTGAAGCAGAATATCATGGTGTTGCTAATGCAGTCGCTGAGACTACTTGGTTGCGCAATTTGTTTCTCGAACTCGGATGTCCTCTTAAGAAAGCTACAATAGTTTACTGCGATAACATCTCTGCGGTCTATCTATCCTCCAATCTAGTTCAACATCAACGCACCAAGTATATTGAAATTGATCTCCATTTTGTTCGCGAGCGTGTTTCCTTGGGTCACATTCGCGTGCTCCATGTCCCTACTCATCTCCAATATGCTGATATATTCACCAAGGGACTTCCTACTCAATTGTTCACAGAATTTCGCTCCAGCCTGAGCGTCCGACAACCTCCGCTCCGACTGCGGGGGAGTGTTAGTTAGGATATGATAATATCCAATATGTAGAGAATCAGAATATACCTTGTATAGTTGTGATACGATAAGCACTACGTAGATATGCTATCCTTGTATATATACTTCTGTGATCAATGAGAAACGTATCCACTTTCATACACTTTCAACAAATGCCAAAATGTAGAAACGCATTTGTCCACACATATCCCCTAAAGATCTTCTTAAATTAGTTTGCTCCCATGATTTTGACATTTCCCTAATGAATCCAATTCACATCCCAACAGTGTTTCTTTCTTTATATATTATTTTAGTTACTAAAAACTATTGTTATATATTACGATTTATATCTTTGGTTCTTATCATCCGTTTGACTGGTAATACTTTGTACTTTCCTTTTAAAAAGAGATATCACAATACCAAAATTTATTTTCTTTTTGGTTAAAGAATACCAATTTTTTTCTTGTAAAATATATAATCTAATCCGAATATATCTTTTACTTTATGCTATTTAATTTAGATACATAAAAACTATAATTGCCTTCCTCCCATCAAAAAAAAATTGTAATGTTTTCACCATCACTGCAATAGTGAACATTGGCCGACATGAAAAAAAGAAGTTAATCATCGGTTTGTGTTGGCATAAAGAAAGATCGAAAACTGAAAATGATTATTAAAGAAGAAAGAAATGGTTTTCTTGCTATCTCAGCCACTTTTGTGCCCTTTCCCATCATGGTAAGTGGTAACCAAGTCTTCAACCTTAAAAGATACATAAACATATATAAAGATACATAAACATATATAAAAATTACAAATCTGGAAAACGTAAACTATTCCAATTTTGGTCACTCCCAATAATGGACTCTCCGCTACCTGCTAGGGCCTGTCGGTAAACCATTGATAAATTAAAAAAAAAAAAATCATATTAAATTTGTTGATAATGCTTAAAATCTTATCTACCCAATTAAATTATGCCACGTAGTAGATATGCCACATATATGATCGGACGGACGCTATTTTACCCTGCTTTCCGATGTCACCATCGTTGATGTGACACATTTTTAGAAAACATAATCATTCATGAAAATAACACGAAAGTAAAAGACAATTTGTATTTAATCAGCACAATTGACAGTTGGCTTCTTCCAGTGCCAAGTAGATGTATCATGAGATAATTGGCTAAAGTGTCCTATTTGGCACCTATAATTAGAGACTTGCCCATGATGTGACAATCACTTTCATTTGGACTATTTTGCTCTTCTCTATACTCTCTCTCATCTCTTTGACATCTCCTCCTTTTTTTTCTCTTCAATCCCTAATTATTTTACAAATCTCTATCATTTTATATACAATTAAATTTTAAATTTCATTATTTTTTCATAAGTGGCTTTGAATCCTCAATTTTTTGACCTTTTTTCTCTCTCCAATCCCTAATTATTTTACAAATCTCTATCATTTTATATACAATTAAATTTTAAATTTCATTATTTTTTTCATAAGTGGCTTTGAATCCTCAATTTTTTGATGATATCATTTTTCTGGGTTTTAGATTCGACCTCGTGTTAGCGGTTAACAAATATTGTAGATGTTAACAGAAGTGTTAGTTGTTAACAATTATTTTTACGCTTCGCGTTAATAAATGTGTTCGCTATTAACAAATATTGTAGACGCTAACAGAAGTGTTAATTGTTAACAATTATTTTTACGTTTCGCGGTAATAAATGTGTTGGCTGTTAACATATATTGTAGACGTTAACAGAAGTGTTATATGTTAACAAATGTTTTTACGCTTCGTATTAATGAGAGGAAAGAGAAAGGACATTCTCGGCATTTCCTTGTCAAATGGTTGTGTCAGTGCCCTTTATGTCCAATGAATGATATTTTGCTAATTTGAGCTTCAAATATGGGTAGTTCACTAAATCACTCATGTATCATATAGGGAACCTATAACCAGTTAAGACTGGCGATTAGAAAAGATCGTTGAACATATATTTTAAACTGAAATCAAGAGTGTAATGCTTTGGGCGCGGATCTTGCAGGTTCAAATTATGATTGGTTCGCCTTAAAATATCTCCAATGATTTATTATATTTTTTATTCTAAAATAAAATAGATCTTTAATAAAATTAAATTTTACTTCAATAATACTCTATTTATAATAGAAAATAGAATGATAAACCATAAATAAGTAAGTTACTCCGTATATAAAATAAATCTATATTTTACTCTATTATAGAGTGGAGAATAATGTATGTTGAAGCATTTTTATTCTAAACTCTATTTAAAATAAAAAAATTAGAAGGATTCAAGATGTTTTAGAGCATCCGCAACAAAGGGTCCTTAGGGAAAATTCTTATGGAAATATTAATTTTATAATTAGTAGGTCCTATGAACAGTTAAGGATTGATCCTTACACTATTCGCGGACTCCACTGTCCACGTGGCGGCCCGTGAATGGTCAAATTTTTTTTAAAGAAAAAATCTAAAAAAATCTTTATATAATCCGAAATACCCTTTTTTCTTTTTTTCTAAGGATTTTCCCTAAGGACCCCTTGTTGCGGTTGCTCTTAGAGGCTTCACCAAGAGTTCTTGTTCATCCCTATTTCTAGAAGAATGAACTATAGGACGAGACACACAAATATATAGATCTGATTCATTCACTATTCATTCGACAGCATATCTCATTGTTAAGATATATAAACGACTACGGATTGAGTCAAACTTAATTTTATCAACCATCTTTTAATCATGAGAAATTCCAAATTATTGACCACAAAAATCAAATTTAGTTTAGCACTAAAATTAAACCTAGTGAAGAATCTATAATAAGATTACATCTAATCATTATCAATCTGCCACTTTTGGTTTATGGTTAATTCTCACAAAGATCCAAAGACTACTCACACATCACTAAATAAATTAACCCAAGACCTTTATGACATACAAACTTATGTTAGATAATTCCAAGTTTGTGGTAAGTTAAAATATTAAAAGTTTTTAATATGTTAAGAGATAAACATAAAAGGAAATATAGAATAAGAAAATGAAGTTTTCTGTTTAGGTTAGATTTGTGTTTCTATATCGCACATGTTAAAGGGAATTATCTTTCATTAAATATAAATCTAATGAAGAGGTCCATAAGATTAAGAAAAACATTGAGAGCTTTTGTTTTAACAAGTTTCTAAAACACTTTAATTTTTTTTCTTATATTATTTGTGTTTTTAAAGATCTGAACTTATACGCTACAACACCATAGAAGACGACTCATAATTCATATGCACGAGTACAAGTGAAAGTGAACATCAATGGAAAGAGATAAAGAACATAACACATTGTTTAGGTGACGGATTCATGTGGTATAGGCAATGACCAAGACGGTGAGACTATGTAACAGCAACTCCAAAAATGGTAATAAAGAAATGGCTATCTAATCTAGGAAGAAGATCTATAAGAGCAATTCCAACAAGATCGAGTTTCACATCATGAAATTCTCGACCCAAATATTAGTGAATATGTAGTATTTAGTATGGGTATCTCAAACTATGAGAAACTTTACCCAAAATATTTTAAATGATATATTTTAGTGTATATTTACCATAATTCTGAGATAGCAAACCTATTAATTTATATTTTGGTATTTTTTAATCTTATGAGAATCTTTAGTTAGATACCCCAATAAAGGTGTTTTAGGCTCACATGTTTCTTCCAGTCTTACATGCATGTAGTTACAATATAATATACCCAATATTGTTTACAATGGTTATACCGGGAAGTTAATCAGCTTAGAGTTTGTCACCTCAAATCTTGACTGTGTTCTTTTAAAAGGATCACCAAATTCTCTAATGGTTTATAAACCACTCCTCAAACGTTCATTTTCTGGAGTTACTTTATCTTGTGATGGCTTATTTCTGATTATTCTAAGTTCAACAGAATTAGTGTCACCCACATTCAAATTTACCTTTTAGTATGTATGTACCTCGAACATGTTATCTACTCTCTAGTGGCTTAGCTGTATCATTCTTGTTTACTCCATGAGTATGTTTGGATGGTCTTTTTAGAGTAAATTATGAGAGTGAGAGTAAAAGTTGTTTTCAGCTGAGTTACGCTGGAATTAAACCAATCAGAATAAAAAATATGATTTTCTGTAGCGTAACTTTGTTTTTTTTTGTGGATTTTAAGTGTAATATTTTTTTCTCTATTCTATGGAGTAAAAGTTTACTCCAGGATTACTTTTCTTTTGTCATTTCTTTTCCACTTTTTTTTTATCTTTTATTCCACCTAAATACGCTAATTTTACCAATCACACCCTATATCTACCTTTTGGTGAAAATGGAATGACAAACAAAATCGTATAATCAACAAACACATAATTATCTTGCGTAGTGGAAAAACATGGGACCATTGAGCGATTCATGAAAATCATCATAATATAATAATCTCTTTGTGAAAATAATAAAATAAAATTTATGTGGATGGCTTGTACTGCACAGCATCCGACACGAGGTATACGAATAAATGGGGACAAACAAAATAAGTAATCTCTTTTATAGTATAGTAATTTAGCGAAGTACAAAAGCAGTGTTTCCTTTAATGGTGAGGATCTGTTGTCGGCAAGAATAGTGTACGAGGTTTGAAATTTCTATGGGTAAACGTGGACGTCTCCTGTCCGTTTATTTATTTTTTTAACTTCTTTTAACTTATAGCTTTAAGGAGTAAGTGTAATGATAAATTTTTTTTCAGCCGATTCACACTTCAGTTTTTTGCTTCTCCTTTAACTTTCTAACCAAGTGTTCTAATATTTGTTCAAGGTGGTGTTTAGACGCCCACCTAGTTGTCGAGCGATCTGACAAAACGATTTTTCAAATAATCTTTCAAAAGTCGATCTAAACAATCTAAAAATCAGTTAGAAACCAGACGAAAAAAATTCTTTATAATGCACTTAAACACCTTCTGGCAATTTATTGAACATTGACTATACCACATTTTTTTTTTTGGGTGCAAAATATAACACATATTTTCAATGTTCACCAACGATTTAAATCAGCATTGAAGTTTATGATAGTTAATTAGGAAACGTTTGGATCTTGAATTTTCATCTTTTTTTTTTTTTTTTTTTTTTTGAGAAAGGGCTTTTCATAAACTTAAACGGCCTTGAAGGCATTGTTATTAGGCTTATCCCATTACAGAAAGGAAATTGAGACTTGGGCCTTGCCCTATTGAAATGTTACTGAACCAATAAGAGAAGGGGAAAGCGTGGGAGTTACATCGGTTACGTCGATGATCACGAGAGTCGGGGACTATCGAACCATAGCTGAAGCATCCTTGAGGCTAGGGGAGGGTTTTCTTCACGGAAACTTGAGATCCTATTCCTGATTAGATGGTCCGCCTGTTTTGCAAGGGAGTGGGATGGCCGAAATTGTTGGCGATGATGTCTGTTGTTTCGCTCACACCACAGAAGATATATAGTTGCTTGCCAAGCTAGCTGTCTCAGGAATCTTCTATGTTTTGGGGCGATCGTCGAGTGTAGTAGATGAAGTTCAGAGGTCCAGTTCCTTGTGGGAGTCCAGCTCGCTTTCCTTCCCAATATCGACCACAAATCCCAGGAGTAAGAACATTCGAAGTAGAGGTGGTCTCTTGATTCTCTTTCGTTATTTTATAGAATACATGTTTGGTCTACTTGAATGCCCCAACTTGCCAATCGATCTTTTGTAGGACATCGATTCAGCACCATGAGCCAAGTAAGAAAGTTATGCCTCGGGATCCCTCTAGAGAACCATACCACTGAGATCCATGGAACTTGTTGGCGATGGTCCTTGATTTCATTGTACACCATTCCTGTAGAGAAGGAAACAGATGGTGTTCCTTGAGGCGACCAAGTATACTCATCTCTTTCCCTTGTTAAGAGGATAGTAGAGAGGAATGCGTGGAGAGAGAGTTGTTCTTCAGAGCGAGGATGAGGTAGGAGCCAGCAGCCATTTCTAAATAGATCGTGAAGAGTAGCTGAGGGTCTAATACCAAGACTAGAAGCTGGAGGAAGGTTAAGATAAGCTCTCAAGTTACCAAAGGGACTCCAATTGTCTGACCAGAACCGTGTATTGCAGCCATCCTCAGGTGAGATCTTTATCCAGTTAAATACCAAAGCACGGACACGGAGGATTTTTTTAGTTGTTGGAGAGTGTGATTGCTTTTCCTTCAAGATCCACAGGTTGCTTATGTCCCCTGAAAGAACATTTTTCCGAAACCACGCCACCCAAATGGAGCCTGCACAAAAGATCAACATCCAAAGCAACTTAATCGAACAAGCTTTATTCCAGAAGACTAAATCTCTGATGCCTAATCCTCCTGATTTCGCTAAGGTAACTGTCTCCCATGCTACTTTTGCTGAATGATTTCCCTCTGTTGTTGCATTCCAAAGATAGGCACCACATAGAGAATTAATGAGTTGTATACACTTCTTAGGAATAGAAAATGTGGCGCACCAAAAGTTTGAGATCCCAGCAATTACAGTGTTGATTAGCAGTAATCTTCCAGCGAATGAAATATTTTCTCTGGTCTTTAATCCACCTACATCAATATTAAGGCTACTTGTAGAAGCGATCTGACCAAACTCTCTTTATTCCAAACATTCTTTTCGTCTCTTTTCCTCGAGCAAATCATTTTTTCGGTGGCCGGGGTTTTTTTTTCTCGCCACCGGTCACTCGGTCTTTATTTTTCTCTTTTTATTTGTATTTCTTTCGTTGTCTTGTATGTTGTAACGTGTCCTTTTGTTGATGTTTATGGGATTTTCACCTTGTCAGTGTTAGATATGCTTTTCCAGGTGTCCATGCAATCAAAGCTGGGGCGACGGCAAGGCCACCTCCTACGAAGCAAAGCCAAGGCAGGCGGGGTCCAGGATTTGAGTTTTTTTTTGTGTCGGGATTTTACCATATCTAGATAAGATCTGGACTTTCGGGGATCGAGTTTCAGTATGTGTATAGCCACCAGAGAGACGGCTTATGTTGGTTTTACCCTGCCTCTTCTCTCCTTGATTTCGTTTTCTTTTGATCTCTACTCTCTACGTCAGTTGAAGACCTATTTTCAGCGATTTGAAGGAATCATTGGGGATCTTCTTTTCTAAAAAAAACTAAGCAGAAATATTCTTTCTTGGTTATGTATTGTCTAGGAGCCTCTCCTGAGCTGTCCTTCCTTCGGTTATTGTCCAGGCTTCTTGCATGGAGGCATCACCTCTTCCAGCTACCTTGGAAAACTTTAATCTTTCCTTACGATTGGAGTCATGCTACTCCGTCAGACCTTGTTTACGGATGGAATTTTTGGACTTTCATGGTAATGCATTCAGGTTGATACACTAAAATTGACTATTTACTACTGTCAAGTTAACAACGGTTGTGGTAAAGATTCAATTCCAGAGGACCATTTTACACTTTATCTCTATGGGTTCAATATCAAGATGAAACAATCAATTATTTTAATCTAAAAGAAATCGTAACCAGCAAGTAACATGATTGGTTTGAAGCTAGCCTATGGTGCATGGATCGGGTGTTAACATTTGTTAGTCAAACAATTATTCAAGTTCTATGAAACCCTAGTCTAGAACTCGGAACACACAAACTAGTTCAACCAACTCTCGTGGTGTTTCACCTTTTATCAATCGATTTCAGTAACAACTCTCGTTTGGACTGAGCTCGATGATAACATTAGTGATCAGATCTGATTAGTTCGCAGAAGTAGAACACTCTAATATCTACTTTCGCTGATTGGAGATGGAATGCTCATTCATGTGATGTCTAGCAGCCTATAACACTTTTGATGCATAGGTTAACTTAGGTTCATGTACTAAATGATCAGTTTAATCCAAGCCTTAAATACTAACATGAGTGAAGACAATCAATTTATAATTTATTTATATTTAGTTCACGGATCTAACACCCTAGCACCCTGTACTAAGCTAATCGACTAGTCAGCTATTACACAAGAAAACACAACAATCATATTTAAAGAAAACATGAAATACGACTGTAACAAAATAAGATATACATGGTTCATGAATTCTTCTCAAAAATGAGAGAGAG
>CAKOAT010732932.1:9579-23588 GCA_932364175.1 Eruca vesicaria subsp. sativa | reverse complement strand
GAGAGAGAGAGAGAGAGAGAGAGAGAGAGAGAGAGAGAGAGAGAGAGAGAGAGAGAGAGAGAGAGAGAGGATCCGTCTCCCTTAGAAGGTAGCATGCCAATAAGAGATCTTTAGAGTCTGGTTTTCTAAGTAGAAACTAAAAAATAAATGAATAGAATATATAGGAGAGTCACTGGTGTCTGAGAGAGAGACGAGCTTTGCCTTTTGGGAGAATAGGAGAGTTGCTAGCATCTGAGAGAGAGAGATGAGCTTTGGCTTTTGGGATAATATTATTCTCCCAAAAGCCAAATATCTTTATTAAACAAATCAAACTTAATACAATTTTTGAATGCCTATTTTTAATAAATCTTTAAATTTAGAAAACCTTAATCTTAATTAAAAATAGGAAAACCGTAAAAATATAGAAAATGACAACAAAAGGTAATTATTTAGATATATAACTATATAATAAATATATTTGGATATTATCTAAATATCTTGCTACATCAACCTACTCCAGACCCGAAGTTACTAAAAATGACTAGAAAGATTCGATAAAGATCTGAAAACAATTTAGAAAATATATATAAAATGTGTCAAAACACAATATATCACAGGTCGACTTCCTCTTCGCAATGGCCGGTGCATGAATTGGTCTCCTCTCCTCCACCTGTTGCCGCTTTGAGTTTCTCTCAGACATCGTCTCGGGTTTAGCTGATCACCCTATCTCGTAGGTGGGTCGTTTTGGTTCTCAGGTTCTCCTGCTCTGTCGCATCCTCTGCGCTTTTCTTGTCTCTCACATGTTTGTTTGCTCATCAACATCTTCCTTGCATCAACTCGGACTTCAATAGTATACTTTGGTCCAAAATTAATGATATGGTTATCATATATCCTAGGCTCTTCCTTGTTTCTAACCTTTCTCCAAAAAAACTTTAGTTATGCGCTTCATCTCTTTTATACTTTTTTTTGGAAGACTTTTTTTTTGAAACACAACCCTTTTATACTTGTTACAAAACAGTTTTATAGTTACATGAAAATTCAAATATTTGGTAGAAAAAAACACATGTCAACCACTAGCTATTTAAATCGTAAACTTACTAATATGTATGGTGGATGGATC
The DNA here is from genome assembly GCA_932364175.1 of Eruca vesicaria subsp. sativa. NCBI lineage: Eukaryota > Viridiplantae > Streptophyta > Magnoliopsida > Brassicales > Brassicaceae > Eruca > Eruca vesicaria. The sequence goes on along the minus strand of CAKOAT010732932.1, from coordinate 22,489 downwards.
ATGGACTCAAAAATCGGGTTTAAATATGTTGAGCCACAAAGGGGAATTAGTGTAATTCAAGAATTATAATCAAACACACAAACTCGCTGATACACTCTTTGACGAACTCGACGACGTAAGTAAGAAAGTTGAGTTTGTAGAATAATGGAGAGCAAAAGAAGAACATGGAAAAGAATTATAAGAAAGGACACAAGAAATTAATTACCCAGTGGTTCACCAAGAATGGTTACGTCCACTGGAGCCTGGCAAGAGGCAATCCGCTATAATCTTAAGTAAAAAGAATATAGAACCTCTCTCTCTCTCTCTCTCTCTCACAACCAAAGCTTACAAACCAAGATAGGTCTTTTCTTGGAGTAGAGAGAAAGATACATACGAGCTCCTATTATATAGAAGAGTCTATTAGGTTAACCTAGTTGGATTAGGGCATTCGCCCCTTTCCATAAACCTATTAGAAAATATTCCAGAATACTTGCAACTTCCATATCTCCATGAAAGTAATATTTCCAGGATCCTGCCGACTTCCATATCTCCATAAAAGTGATATTTCATTTTCCTAACATTCGCCCTTGTCTTGGTTTAAGTTACTCAATCTTGTTTGATTTCCATCACCAAATCCTGACGAAGTCTCTGACGGATTCTCTGACGTAGTCACTGATGAATCCCAACAAACTCAACCTTGATGACAATCAAACAAGATCCACTACATAATCAAACTCGTGCTTTGCCAGGCGATGCCGAATGCTCCTCAGTGTTTGGACATCCCAAGGAAGTCCACCGCTTTCTCAAACTTCTTAACCGGAACAATCTTGGTTAATATATCAGCATGATTCTTAGAAGTACATATCTTCTTCACACTTACATCACCTTGAGCGATAATATCCCTGATGAAGTGCATTTTTTGGCTGATGTGCTTAGACCTCTCATGATACACATTGTTCTTTGTTAGACAAAATGCACTTTGAGAGTCACACGATATCTCCACCGTGTCTTGCTTGAATCCAAGCTCCTCTGCTAAGCCCCTTAACCACATTGCTTCTTTGAACGCTTCAACCAACACCATATACTCTGCTTCAGTCGTTGACAGAGCCACTACACGTTGTAGACTTGATCTCCGGCTGATTGTATTTCCACCAGCCATGAAAACATAACCTGAGATCAACCTTCTCTTGTCCAGATCCAAAGCAAAATAAGAATCACAAAACATTCAACCTTAAACACCTCATTCTTTCTGAAGCACAGTTTCAGATCTTGTGTTCCCTTTAGGTACTTTAATACCCACTTAACCACAGCCCAACGACCCATCCTAGGTTTGCTCATAAACCTGCTAACAAACCCCAATGCATATCCCAGATCACACCTCGTGCCTATCATAGCATACATTATGCTTCCGATAGCATTAACATATTGAATATCTCCATACTTGTCTGTGCTTCAGCATCATCTAAGGCATACAATTTAAAATGTGCACCAACAGGCGTTGACACACTCTTTGACTTATCCATGTCGAATACCTTGAGAACCTATCTGATATAACCAAATTGAGATAGTGTCAGAATACCCCTTTCAAGATTCTCTCAATATCCATCCCCAAAATTCGTCTTGCTGGACCCAAGTTCTTCATCTAAAATCTGCTACTGAGTAACTGCTTCACTTTCTTGATCTCTGCCGCATCCCTTGATGCAACCAACATATCATCCACATATAACAGTAGATAGATGTATGTACGATTGGTCGAAGACTTTAGATAGCGCTTTTTCGCGCTGCTATCGTATTCCGATATACAATAGCGGTTTATTAATGCTATTATATATTCTATAATAGCGCTTTATTAACGCAATCAAATATTATTTCATAGCGGTTTTAAAAAGCCATAGTTGATATTACCATAGCAGTTATATAAGTGCTACTGTTTCTATACTCTTTTAAGTAGCTTCGTTTCGGTATTTAAAATTATATATATTTAATACAAATAAATATTTTTAACTATTTTTAGAAACATAATTTTCGGATATAGAAATACAAATTTTATTATAAAAAAGACACACTCATTTTTAAGTTCAACATTACATGAAACACATAATTATGACAAAGTTCTAAGAAGTTCTCAATTTCACAACTCATGTGAAAACAACCTTATCAGTAGGCCACGCCACTGTGCTCCCTACTGCATCACCTATGACTTCAATTTCAGAGTTCGGTCTCCACACTCGTGCATCATCCATCTTGGAAACCTCTACCATGACCTTAGAAGCATTGGGACCTAAAGGGATGAAATGAACCTTGTCTGATGGATCTGTTGAAAACACACGACCCCAAGCTACTATCTTTCCAGAGTTATGACAGTCCATAAGAGCACACTTCTGTTTACCAACTTTGTTGCTACTACCAGTGCTGTTACTAGTACTCTGAAAGACCAAAAAAAGACCAACACAACACAATCACAATAACATCACAGAATTGCAACATATCAAATAAAAATTAACTGGCATCTGAAGCTTACCACATTAGGTTTCTTGGTTGATTCAGCAATTGTATCAGATAGTCGTGCCCTATCAATTGGCCAAGCAATGATCTGATGTAGTGCATCACCCATGTTTGTCATTCCAGGCGCTGGTCTCCATAGGAAAGCAGAATCCTTAACAACTACTTCAACTTTTATAACTGCAGCATTCGGTCCAAGCGGAATATCGTTCACCAATTCGTTAGGTTCAGTTGACAACAATACACCCTCAGCAATCAACTCATCTTCTACATTCCAGTAATCAAATATTTGTACCCCTACTGATGCATCCATAGTCTAATAATCATCCCAAATGTATTCTATATTAGTAATCGATTTTCAATGTGAATTTGAAAATAACACAAGAAATAATTTCAGTTTACCTCTGACCCGACAGTGTTAGCATTTTTTGAGAAGTCAATAACATCGTCCAATATTAACTTGTCAGATGGCCATGCAATTTTAACTCCTACAGCTTCAGCAAGTGTTCCAATACTTGTAGTTGGTCTCCAGACACATGCATCTTCGACTGCTACAGAGTTGACAATTACAGCTGCCGCATTAGGACCCAGAGGAATTCGACCAATCTTATATGTGGGTTCACTTGAGTAGTACTCTCCTTCACATACAACCACATCATCAGTCGAAATCCAATCCAGTATCTGGCACCTTATTCCTCTCTTGCTACCATCGCTTCTTTCAGAACTAGAAACATCATCTTTATGTGTCTTAAATCAACAAAAAAACAAGTAAGCATCATATTGAAACACCAAGTACAATTAATTGGACAAGTGTATAAGAAAGTTACCTTTTTGCCAGCTAAGTCAATAACAACATTTTGCAACTTTTCAAGCTTGCTAATTAATTCCGCTTGATTAGCTTCAAGCTTCTGGACATGTTTGTCTCTAGCTTGTAAGTAAGCCATCTTCGTAATAGTGGCTCCTCTGCCCATCCCCCTAACTCTTCCTGGTCTCTCTTTTCCGAGAACTTGACTCACAGCATCTTCACCAATGTTATCCGAGGAGTTAGAATCTATTTCACTGTCAATTGTCTTGATCTTTTCCTGCAAAGAAAAAACGAAGACATTACGAAATTTTNTTTGTCTCTAGCTTGTAAGTAAGCCATCTTCGTAATAGTGGCTCCTCTGCCCATCCCCCTAACTCTTCCTGGTCTCTCTTTTCCGAGAACTTGACTCACAGCATCTTCACCAATGTTATCCGAGGAGTTAGAATCTATTTCACTGTCAATTGTCTTGATCTTTTCCTGCAAAGAAAAAACGAAGACATTACGAAATTTTGTTGATCCTTAACTAATAAGAATTCATAATATCCTTACAATAGTTTCAGCGTGTGCTTCATTCACGGGTCTCCCATCTGAATGCGTATGTCCTGCTACCCAAACCTTAGTTCTAGTAACTTTCTTAGGATCATCGCTGTTTCTTTTCTACAAGTTCAACCAAATAAAGTTCTAGTAACTTTCTTAGGTGCAAATAAAGTCTTTACTTTATCCCAAATTCAAAAAATTAGACAAACATACCATCTCATGAGCTAGGCGACTCATGCCTTTCCGGCTTGTTGTGTGCAGGATTTGAATATTCCTAAGTCTCTTGTATTTATCACTTTGTACCTATCAACACAACCATCAGATACATAACTTTTATCTAAATAAATCGTATAAGTAATCAAGCATCATTAACTATAACCTTAAAATCTGTGGTGCACCTAGCTTTCACCCAATTGTTCCAAGCAGAAGAAGATTGGATGTTGCTAGGCTTCATTTTCTGTAACTGAGCCTTGTTTTTAATAGAACGGACTATAGAAGTCAGCCTAGATTTCGAGGCCCTCCACAAGCAACCCATCTGCTTAAAGACTGCATCTTTTTGCCATTCCTCTGTCAAGTTGAACCTCCCCTGTCAAATATTGAAACGTTAAACACTAAAACAATTTAAACTAGTACTCAATATCGAAAAAACTTATAAAAATTACCTGAATCTCTTCCCATAAAGCGTCTTTTGTTGTTTCTTCGACGTGTCTCCAGTCGTCTAGCAATACTAGCATATGCTCCCTCACAAGAGGACCAAGAAAGGAGGAGAGTGTCACTGATCCACTACCGACATGCTCACCTATGGAGTTGAACTCTACATCTACCTTGTCCTCTGCATTTTTGGCCACTCTGCGCATTTTAGTTAGACCCCTTGTCTTCCTCGTTTTGATCTCGGATTGCTGTGTCTGAGTGTCATAGGTGTTGGACACTCCATTGCTAGAAGCATGGATGGGTTCTTCAACTTCAGTTGGTGAATGTTGATCCACTTCTACGTCTTGCGCCTCTTCCTCAGTCAATTCTTTAGCAGCACTCTCTTCTCTTTCATTAACCTTCGGAGCATTCTTCTTTTGTTTCTTATGAACCTCTGACCCGACAGGACTCGCATCAACACCCGCTTGACGCTTACTACGACGATTTTGCTCATTAACAGCTTGAGATTTCATCATTGCAGGGAACCTGAAACAAAACTAGAATTTTTAGTATCTAAACATCAACAAGGACACCTTCACAGTCTTCCCTAACACAGAAGCTCTCATCATCAGATTGATATCCTATATCTTCAATTGGCTGGACTGATGGTTCAAAATCGATCTTCTCTTCTGTCTCTAACTCATGGTATCCTCTTTGTGGTGCCCGCATAACAACATACCAAGGTGAGCTTTCATCTTCTCTAGAATAGAAGAACTGTTTAGCTTGCAATGGCAGAATGTATGGATCGTTTGTAAATGATGATTGGTTCATATGAAGATTGACAAGTTTCTTCCTCTTTAACTCCTTTCCCTTTATGAGCCCAACTACACTTAAACAGGGGAACTTGGAACATGTGGTAGTCAACCAATATGATCTCCTTTATCACTCCGTAGTAAGCTACCATGTCCGCCATTTGCTTAGAATCCTTAGCACTAGCTCGACACATAGAAAATGCTTCATATGCAACCCCACTATTCTGTGTATTGCGCTTTACATCATCAGAATGGTATCGATGTCCATTCACCAGGTATCCCTTGTATGTGTGAGCAATATTCCTTGGTCCAAAAGCAAGCCATCTCAGCCTTTTTGAATGTTCCTTCGAGTTATTAGGTATCTAATTAACATGAAACATGTAACAGAGTTAATAAATCATACAAAAATGTGAAAATTAAAGCATATAATAAGCTCATTTACCTTATCCTTTATCCACTGGGGGAACCTTTCTGTGTGATATTTCCACAGTAGAGTTTCATTTTGTGCGCATCTTTCATCAGTAGCTTGTAGTTCTTCCAAATGCAACCTGCTTTCATTAAGTTAGACGATGTATAAAATATAACACTTTATATATCTAGCTGCTGTTTTACTTGCCCAATATACGGATCCATGACTGCTGTATTCATGAGGATATAACGATGAGCTATATCTCTCTCCTTATCTGTGAGTGTTACTTCTGTAGCTTTCTGTAATGGTCTTCCTTCAAGGACATTCTGTGTTGCCTCAATATCTTCATTTCTATTAATTGCTTCTTGGATTGGAACAGATTTTCGAAGGAACTCATACAAAACGCAATGCATTCACTAGACAAATATCCTTCAGCCATACAAGCTTCAGGTCGTGCAAAATTCTTGACATAAGCTTTTAGAGTCTTCATATATCTACATACCAGAACATACAAGTTAGTCTATTTATTGAAAGTATACAACAAAGACAAAAAAAAAAAAATTTACCTCTCAAAGGGATACATCCATCTGAAGCGCACAGGGCCACCCAAGCGTGCTTCTCTAGCTAGATGGAGAGGAAGGTGAAACATAATGTCGAAGAGTGTTGGTGGAAAAAATCTCTCCAACTGGCACATTGTTTCCACGATCTCAGATTCTAGAGTCAGTAGCTTCTCTGGATCAATAACTCGTTGGCAAAGTCTGTTGAAGTAGTTGCAGATACGATTGATAGCTATCCGAGGTCCTTTAGGCAATAAACCTCTCAATGCCACAGGAAAAAAGGTTCTGTAAAAGAACGTGATGGTCATGTGACTTCATGCTGCCGATATTGGGAGGATCCAACGAGACACAATTGGATATATTTGCACAATATCCATCGGGGCCTCTAAACTTGGATAGCCGTCTACAGAATTTTTTTTTCTCTTCCTTGGAAAGCCAGAAGGCAGCTGGAGGTAAATAAGTTCTCTTCCCACGCTTCTCTGAATGTAAGTTGCTCCTGATTCCCATGTCTTCTAAATCTTTTCTTGCTTTCAACCCATCCTTTGATTTTGCATTATTCATAAGAATAGATAGTAGTGCGCCTGAGACGTTCTTCTCGACGTGCATAACATCTATGTTATGCCTCACAGGCATTTCCTGCAAACATTATGTAGAGTTAATATCAAAAACAATTTAATTATCTTACATAAATTCAGAAAGTTAAAATTAATCGTAAAGCAGAACGTATACCTTCCAATATGGTAAGTCAAAGAAGATAGACTTTTTTTCCACCTCCATAAATCATCATCTTCTTCGATTTCTTCAGCAGTTGCTGCTTCATCATCGTAATCTTCTGCTTCTGCCCTTTTACGCTTCCCCTTTTTAGCTAATGGTCTTCCAAAATCATTTCTAAATCCTCTAAGGCTGTCAAATATTTCTTTCCCACTCTGAATCCTCTTTGAAACACCAGACTCCACTGTGTTGTCAAACCAACCCTTTCTACATCTGTAGGGATGACCAGGCATCAGTCGCTTCCTGTTGCCCATATACACATGTTTCCTACTAAACTTAAGCCATCTATGCGGTGTCTCCTTCCCACATACAATACACGCTTGCTTGCCCTTAACTTTGCATCCAGCTAATGTCCCTAAAGCTGGGTAGTCTGTGATACTCCACAACAGCATAGCTCTTAAATTAAAACTCTCTTTCTTAAAGGCATCATAAACTTCAATACCTTCCGTCCACAAGTCCTTGAGGTCCTCTATCAGGGGCTGTAGATACACGTCAATGTTGTTGCTAGGTGCTGTTGGTCCAGGTATCAACATCGTCAACATAATGTTCTCCGCTTTCATGCACTGAGTTGGCGCCATATTGTAGTTAACTAGGAGAACCGGCCACGTGCTGTACTTGGTGTTTTGAATCGAGAATGGATTCATCCCATCAGTAGAAAGACCTAGTCTCAGGTTCCTTGCCTCAGCAGCAAATTCCGGCCACTTATCGTTTGCCTGAACCCAAGTCAAAGAATCCACAGGATGCCGCATAGATCCATCTTCAGTTGCATTGTTGAAGTGCCAACACAAATCCTCAGCCAACCGTTTCGATCTAAACATCCTATTGAATCTCTCTTTAATGGGAAAATACCTAAGCACCTTACATGGAACTCCTTTCTTCTCCTCACCAGTGTGCTTATCTCTTTCCCATCTTGATTCACTACATCTTGGACAGAAAACTAACTCCGCATACTGTTTCCTATAAAGGATACAATCATTTTTGCAGGCGTGGATGACATCATAACCAAAACCAAACACCTTTAAGAACTTCTTCATCTCATCCGTAGACTTAGGCAGAACATTATCTGGAGGTAGCATGTCATGAACTAATGTCATTAGCTGGTCGAAATAGCTCTCTGACATCCCACTCTTGACCTTTATACGGTAAAGACCCATGATAGCAGCAACCTTGGTGTATTTCTGACATGTCGGGTACAGTGGAGTCTCGGCATCATCTAACTTCTTCCTAAACTCGTCCTCTTCTGGCCTCTCAATACCATCAAAATCCTCTGAATTCTGCTTCTCAAATGGTGTCTTGCCATCGCTCGCTATAAAAGCTGTTCTCATCAACTCATAAGCCTCATTTTCAGACGTCTGAACATCAGCTGTCTTCTCTGGCCTTATATCCCCGTGTTTACTCCAATATGTACATCTCTTGTACTTCTGATCCATCCCTCTGATGACGAGATGCTCAAAAACGGTCTCTCTTGATTGATGGCAGACATTGCGGCAATCAACGCAAGGGCAGAAAATTTCAAGTAGATCACCCAATCGTCTTGATGACGAAGAAACAAACTCAGTTGCACCTTACTCATACTCGAGACTATTCTTGTTAGATGCACACAAATGAAAATTAATTCAGAAGCACAATTTCGTGAATGAAATAAAAAAAATATAAGAAAATCACAGTAATATTTATACCTTGGTAACCAGACCCAAGCTTTATCCATCGCACAACAGCTCCGACCAAATGTATATAAAAAACACTAACTTTATTTATGCCTCAAGAACACACAAAGACAACTTATAGAAGAATCAGTATAAATCAGTTTGTTTTACCTGATAAATATGTCTTCTCTTTTGATTTAAGTGACCTGGAAAATAAAAGCAACGATATAATTCAATTGAAACAAATTCAAAAGCTATAGCCAAACTCATAAAATTACAAGACATATACCTTTCTCGGAAGATCTGAATCTAAAGCTCCCTGCAAAAGAGTAAAAGACCGAATCAATTGGACATGCAACCCTAAATCGGTCACCAATTAAATAGGAACAGGCGATTGGTTTATCAGAAAAAGAAGAAGAAGAGATTGTACCTACGATTCAGAATCAAAGAATGGTTGTTGGGTTTTAGCGATTCTGGAAAACCATTACGACGAGAAACTCTAAGGAGATTAGAAGAGATTAATTTTTTAGAGTCAGACCACTTCTACGGGAAAATAATTGAGACGAAGAGATAGAGGGGAGATGAGAAATCGATAGAGAGAGGGAAGAACCAAAAAAGAAAAAATGATTTTAATTGAAATTGGTAAGCCCGGGCAAATGAAAATTTTGTCCGCCTAACTTATTCGTAGCGCTTCCGTAGTAAAGTGCTATGTAAAATGACTATTAAATTTCGGCCCAACTAATAATAGCGTTTACAATTTTATAACCGCTATATAAACCCAATTACATATCAACCATAGCAGAAACGAAAAAAACGCTATCCTACTCCGCTATAAAAACCTCTTTTTCTTGTAGTGACCAACTTCTTCCATTCACAGAATTTATTAAAGGCTTCTCCTTTAGCATCTAAGAAATATACCCAGACCTTCCTTGTGTAATCACCAATAATAGACATAAAATATTGCTTCCTTGACAGACTTGGCGTCACATTTAGAGATCCCCATACCTGAGAGGTTCACCTGTATCATGTCTCCCGATGTTGAAACTTAACCTCTTCTGCTTCCCCATCACACAGCTCTCACAGAACTCCAAAACTCTAATCTTCCGCTTATCGATCACCCCTCTTCGGGCTAGAATCTGTAGATTATTCATACTCATGTGCTCAAGACGTCTATGCCACAAGACTATCTCATCCATAGATGGTTTCTTTCTAACACTACTGTTAACTTCACCTAACACAGTATTACAATCTAACAGGTACAATGACCCAGACCAGGTTCCCTGAAGAGCTAGTTTACCATGCTTGTAAAACTTAGTCTTCCCATGTCCACCACTATGCACAAAGCCTAATACATCCAAGGTTACAGTAGATATCAAGTTCCTTCTTAATTCTAGAATATACCTGCCATTCGTGAGCATCTTGACAGAACCGCCATAAGCTTTGATGTTGATTGTACCAATCCCTTGCACTCCAACCGCGCAATCATTACCAAGAAGAACCTGTCCTAAAGCCAACTCTCTAAATGTGTGAACCCAATCTCTCCTACACGTCATGTGGTAGGAGCATCCAAAGTCAATCACCCACTTATCATGATGCCACGTATCTGCTACCGACAGTGCATCATCCGTTGACTCACAATCTATCACAACAGCTGCTTCAGCTTCTTCTTTTGACCTTGTTGCACTTGTCACCTCTTCCAACGACAATGCATCCTTGCCCTACTTAAGCGTTTCTTTGAGAGACTTGAACCGTGAAGGAAGCGAGTCCAGGAGCAAAATCGCTTGTAACTCCTCTAACACGGTTACATTCACGCTTGAAAAGTGAGAGACAATCTTCAAGAAGTCATCGATATTTTCATCCATACTCTGAGTATCAACCATCTTGAAGGTATAGAATTTGTGGTGAAAGTGAATTCTATTCGGAAGAGTCTTCGAAAGATATAACCTCTCCAGTGTAGACCATGTAGAAGCGGCTGCGTACACAACTCAATTTTCCTTAACACGTGATCTCCAAAATTGAGAATGATCAGATTCATCGCCTTCTCTGATCTTTCAAGCCTTCCGGCTTCTTCTTTCACCAACCTCTCCCTGGATACATCTTCGTCTTCATCCTTCCTCATTACTGACTCATAAGCTGACATAGCCTCTTCTAACACATCCTTTAAACCAAGGACAAACATATGCGCAAGCATCCTCTTTTTCCACAATGAGAAGTCACCTTCCCATCAAACTACTCGAGCTTAATACTTGCATTCGACACTGACAACAACACCAACCAAGGATCTGATACCAATTTGTTGAACCACAAGGGGGAATTAGTTTAATTCAAGAACTAGAATCAAACACACAAAATCGCTGATACACTCTCTGACGAACTCGACGACGTAAGTAAGATACTTGAGTTTGTAGAGTAATGGAGAAGAGAAGAAGAACATGGAAAAAAGTTAGAAGAAAGGACACAAAAAATTTCTTACCCAGTGGTTCACCTAGAATGGTTACGTCCGCTGGAGCCTGGCAAGAGGCAATCCACTATAATATGAAGTACAAAGAATATAGAACCTCTCTCTCTCTCTCTCTCTCTCTCTCTCTCTCTCTCTCTCTCTCTCTCCCTCTCTCTCTCTCTCTCTCTCTCAACCAAAGCGTACAAAACAAGCTAGGTCTTTTCTTGGACTAGAGAGAAAGATACACACGAGCTCCTCTTATAGAGAAGAGTCTATTAGGTTAACCTAGTTGGATTAGGGTATTCGCCCCTTTTCATAAACCTATTAGGAAATATTGCAAATGCAACTTTCATATCTCCATGAAAGTAATATTTCATGGATCCTGCCGACTTCCATATCTCCATAAAAATGACATTTCTTTTTTCTAACATGACGTCCTTGTCTTGGTTTAAGTTATTCAATCTTATTTAATTTCCATCACCAAATCCTAACGAAATCTCTGATGGATTCTCTGACGTAGTCACTAATGAATCCCAACAAAATAGACTCATCTAGTAAAATTCCACTTTTGAACATCACAACAAAATCAGAGGGACAGTGTCATCTCTGCATATGTAAAGCATTTTATGGGCATGAAAATATGTCACACTACGTAACTTATCAGAACTTTGAAGCGAATTACAAGGATGTCATATCGATGGTTGAAGAACCAACAAGATAACTAAATTTTCAAATGAACTAAACGAGTTAGTAGATCTTAAAAGAAGATTCCAAGACATCACATTCTATTACCATCCTCAAGCAGAAAACATTACCGTAGACTCATTAGATAAGATTACAAGATATTTTCATGATAATATTATTTGGTTGTTGTTTGATTCTGGTAGCTTCCAGACGACCTGTAATTTGAGAAAAAAATAAACTGAATACTATCAACGAAAACAAAATTAACGATTAGTTTCAATATTCATCTTCCTAAATGCTCTTAGAAGTCAGAGTTAAGTCAGTTGATTATCTCTTTTCATCCTCTTCTGACATCAACTTTACATAACATGCCAAGCGACAATCGTGATTTGATGATTATAATTTATAAACACAAACATAAATTGTTTTAAAACTATTTTACTTCTTCCAATAAAACATAAAAACTATTATCATACAACTTTAAGTAAATAAGTATTTTTTGTATTTAATTCGATTAGTTTGAAACTTATGAATTTGTGTGGACTTAAACATGTTGCTTGTTAAAAATAAATGATCTCTGGAAGAATTTTTATATATATTAAAATATTCACACAATACGATTGTATTCTTTAAATACACTATTGATTTTTAATAGTCCTACTTCCTATAATTTTGCTATTCTTAAAGCAAAATAGACAAAAAAATAATTGAAAATATCAAATGTTTATTAGAATTTAAAATTCTTTTCAGTTCTTTAGAAATTTATTAAATAATTCTTATTTTTGTATCTAGACAAAATAATGGGGGAAAATTGCCAAATATGACTCAAAACTTGATTTGAAATGCAAAAGTAAACCCAAACTTGAATCAAATGCAAAAGTAACTTTAAAGGCTGTTGAAATTACAACCAACCCCTTGTGAGCAAACAAAAAAAGAGTTTTTTTTTTTACGTTTCTAGCCCTCGCAAGTCGTCTGGGACAGTTTTTCTTAAAAATAATTTAAAAATTGTGTAATAAATATTTTGATAAATGAAAAATTGGAATTATGTAATTAACATATGTCTTAAGAGATATAAATTAATATATAACAAAAGTCAGTTGTTTTCAGCATAGATGAGTGAAAGTAGTGAGTCATGATA
>CAKOAT010731821.1:144736-162298 GCA_932364175.1 Eruca vesicaria subsp. sativa | reverse complement strand
TCTCTCTCTCTCTCTCTCTCTCTCTCTCTCTCTCTCTCTCTCTCTCTTTCTCTCTTCAGCATCTATAAAAGAAAAGATTGAAATGATTTCCTGCGGTTTGGAAGGGTAGGCGTGTATCCTCCGACCCCAATATTCAACTCTAATGGAATTATCACACATTGTTGGAAGCGAGGAATAGGTAAATTACCTGTGACCCCATTATTCGATAGAAAAAAGATAGAAAAACCAATAGATGAATAAAATGGAAGGCATTAGCACATGTCTATGTTCATTGGCATTGAGTTATAAAAAAAAAAAGAGATTCAGCGAAGAGAGAAAAAGGGAGAAGAAAGGAATCATAGAAGACTACATGTGCGTTCAGATACTTGCAGAGGTAAGAATCCATGTGTACTTTGATTGATATTCCAAAGATAAAGCCTGCACTTTTATTATGTAAGAAATGAGGTCAGTAGAGGGGTGAGTCAGACTAGTATATGCTAAGTTAATGGATAGATGAATTTGGTTGGTAGACTAGAATATGCTTCTGGAATTTACATCTCTTAGATGTGGTTTGTAATATTGTAGATGTGATGATTTTAAGCTTTAAATTTTATGAGTCCCCGCCGTTTTGAAACATCTTTCAGAGAGACCACCTGTTTGTTTTGCTTGAGGACAAGCAAAAGGGTAAGTCTGGGAGAGTTGATATGCCATGGATTTTACCCACTTTCATCCATGGTATATAAGTTTTTATGATATAATTATTATGTTTTAGAGTCTATACAATATATTTATAGGTTCAGGAGTGATTTCGAAGAAAGTGATGATTTTGGAGTCTTTTTAGATAGAAGAGAAGTTTCACCCGAGATGACCATCGATCAGACCGAAAGGTCAAAATTTAGAGATCATAATCGATCGATGCACACCTTATGACATTGATCGATGGGTGTAACATCTAGAGACATGATTTGGTCCAAACGGTTTGAAGCCTAAGTCTTCACTAAATTACAATATTATCCTGACAAGTTTTAACCTAAGATTTAATAGCTTTGCCAAGTGTTGCCGGAAAAGTGTGATTTTTCATATTGTCGTTTTCTTACCTAAAATGTTAGAGAGAGTTGGAAAGAAGATCCAAGACTTCTACAAGTTTGTGACTGGAACTCCATTGTTACATCTATCCTATCTATGCAATTTTCTTACTTATTTGTTATTATGAATTGGTTAACTATGTCTTAGTTGTTATACTTGTTAGATTTAGGGTTCAAATAGGATATGAGGGATTAGCCCAAAATATAGAATTGTTAAGTTGTGGTATTCATCAATAAAATTGATCTTAATGCTTGTGTTCTAGAGTAGCTAACTAGAACTCTGAAGTTAGAATAATTAGTTACAATGCGACCGCTTAGTCTATCTTCAGAACTGGTCTTAATTGAACTAGGATTGCTAGAAAAAACGCGACAGCTGATGTAGGAACCTAGTGAGGAGTTAATCAACCCGCACATAAAGTTTATCTAGAAGTGCGATCGACTGATATTCATATAGAATAGTTGATTGACGCTTGCGAAAGGTGTATCGATCGATACTCATGTAGATTCATCGATCAACACTTTCTATTGGTCAACATGCGACAGCTGAGACAATAGATCTAGTCAATAGACGAGTCTAGAACGCGACACGCCAATCGACTTGTACGCCAGTTGAAATCTAATATATCCTCCAATTTAGCACCTATATCTCTATAATCCTAATCACCTAAATAGAAACCCTAAGTCTAGCTATTTCCTAATATCGTTACAAACCACTTCAAACCAATCAAACAACTACCTTGTTCAAACACTGTCTTTTAATTTAAACATCTTCCACCTAGCTTAATCATCCTGATTAGATCTATTGCGTACTCTAGCTCCTTGTGGATTCGATCCCTAAATGCTACAATTGAACCTCTTATTTGAGAGAGTAATTAACTCCTTAAGGTAATTTGAGTGATATCAGTAAGCCACCACTGGACGATGGTCAGACCCTACCATACATATGTATTATGTGTAAGAACATTGAAAGAGTGTCTGCCAGTCTTTGTTTGCTAGAGGGTGGTCTAGACGACACCGTATCATCACTTTTCCTCTTTTTCCTTGCCATGACTTTTTGTTTCCCCTCTAATACACCATTATTTCTTATCATGTTGTTAAAAGGGATAAAAGAGTCTACACTCTCTTTTCTGCGACTTCCAGTAATTTCATTCAAATCTTCAATTTACAAGTTCATATAAGAGTAAAAAGTGATGAGATGTTGGTTTTCTAATTAAAAATAATTAAAAAGAACCATAAAGTTATTAAGAAATTCAAATAAATAAATATTTAAAAAAGAAATTACATATTCAAATAATTAAAATTTAATATTATTAAAAATAAAAAAATTCAAATAGCTTTTATAAGTTGTCTTATTTTTTTAAAAAAAAAATATTTTTAAAAATTCAAGTAAAAGTGTTAATCTTATAATATTCAAAAAGGAAAAATTCAAACCTTAAGAATTTTTTTTTTTTTTTTTTGCAAATTAAAGTTAGAATTTTTTTTGAACTTATAATAAATTATTATTTGAATTTTAAAAAAAATTCTTAAGGTTTGAATTATTATTATTTTTGAATATTATAACTTTAAAATTTATTACTTGATTTTTATTTTTATTTTTTTGAAATCTTAGAAAACTTATTTGAATATATTTTTATTTTGAGAAAGATTAAAATGTAATTATTTTAACATGTGAATTTTTTTTAAGGGATTACAATTTCTTTTAAAATATTTATTTTAGCTATTTTTGTAGAAAAGTCGACACCTTATCATTTTTACATGTAAATGAACAGTTTCCCATATTAAAGAGAATTTATTCTTGGATCTTAGTGGACTCATTGGGATAGATGAGGCGAGCATGGTTACTACAGAATCTGCTGGGACGTCATAATATACGACATGTGGTATAGACACAATGGTATACATACACTAGTGAGATCCTGGCTATCTCTTTGTACCGAGTGATTTAAAACATATCAACAATAATCAACTTGTGAGCTATTAAGATAACATAAATATAACTATGTTTTATTTATATTATATTCGAGGCTTGTAAGCATAGAAAACACATAAACATTACTTTCATCTTGGTTGTATTTTTCAATACAAGAACTAATTATTGTTCCAAGGTAAACATTCCTTAAGCTGCTTACGATACTCGTCATACATACAAGGTCCACTTGGTGTTATCCTCCACTCACCATCCTTCACCCCAGTTGGCACGATAGAAGTATCCCGGGGCTCTTCATATATGTCGAACCAACGTCTTCCATATGGCAAATCAAAGGAACAGAAAAACAATGACCTTCCGAAGAAATTACGCTCAAAATGAAATGACCACATCCCACCGGGTATCAAACTCTGGTGACCTAAATCAATGTCCTTCGATTTACAGTGAAACTGAAGTGTATAACCAAGATCGTTGAAGATTTTTACCGTTTTGGCATGTGATATATCTGTAGTTATAAAGATAATCAATATGAAAAGTGATAGCAATCGTTTTGGAATATCCATTTTTTTATATAAGCGAGTGTTTGAGCTAACATGATGTTGTTTGTAAATGTTGAATGAGTAATATATACAGAAGTACTAATGTATTGTAACGCAGAGTTGACGATCCTTTATATTTAGTTCTGTAAATGTTATATGAATATTACTTATGTTTCTTAATTAACTTATATGGTTACACGTTTTAGTCTAGGAACATTAATTAAGAGACAGTTTAAAGTTTTACGAAAATTAACATTTTAGATTGATTCATTATGAGTTATAACGGTATCTTGAGACTTATTAATCTTCATTTAAGCGTAATTAGAAGAATACAGAAAGAGTATTAGTTATCATTTTCATACTTTTATTTGATATTAGTCCACCCTGAAGTGGTGTTTCTATGATATGATGTGATAATATTATCATAAATGTTTCCAAGAAGGGAATGTTGGGGGACGGCGAGGAAACGTTTCTATCAATAGGCAGTGCCATCCCTACTAATTGCGAGACTTAAGCAAACTAAATTTGTGCTAAGAACAATAATTTAATATAAAATATAATTATTGTATTTAAATCTGTTATATTGAACAATATAAGCCTTAGATATGTGTCAGATAAAATAAAACTATTCAATATAAAATATAAATTATTCTATTTTAAAATGTTATATCGAAAAATTATTTAATACGAATAAATTAGAAAAATATATATTATTCTATATAAAAAATGAAAATTATTTAATACGAAAAAAATCAAGCTTTAGGTATTTTTTTTTTGCAACCTTTTTCGTTGTTAACGTTAAACTTCGAATACTTTTTTGTTTAATTTTGTCATTAATTTGCTTTTACAGTAAACATTGTGTTAAGAAAAAAAAAACTTCAAAAAGAAAAAGGATGATGGCGCATATAATAGTAGCTATGTAAAAAACAATATGCATCAATAAAATAAAATAAATAACAAAATGTAAACAAATAAAAAAAAGAAGAAAAGAAAAGATTTGCTGGACCGTTTCTTCTTTAAGTATGAAGAAGTCTTCTTTTACCTTTTCCAATTCGGAGAAAGCCAAATAAGAAGGCAACCACCACCGTCGCGTCTCTACCCAACTGATCTCTCTACGCCTTCCCAAAATCCGATAAAATCTTCAGATCTACGCGTTCCCGTGATTTCTATGATTGACTGGGTTCTCCAAGAAGGATAATTGCGCTTGATTGTTGATTTCACGCTCGGTATTTTCCGATCTAAGGTTTGTTTTCTCCCTTCTTCGTCCTTGTTTGTGATGAGTGAGGAGGGTCCAGTGTTTTCCGTGGGCAATGGGCTTCCTCTTGACGATTTTGATGGTGGTTTTGAGTTTGAAGAGGATCTCACTATTGACATCAAAACCATTTACGCAGTTCGATAACAAAAAATGGAAAGTTTCCTAATGCTAAATTTGGTGGTGAGAGCTCTGAAAATCTTGTTCCTTCTTCTGTCCTTGGCCTTCTGCTTATATACTCCCTCCCTAGACGGTTTAGTTCTTCCTTTTTCACCCAGATTCGAATTTATCAGAAATCTTCCATTTTTCTCGATCTTTCCATTTTTCTTTAGAACTTTTCTATTTATCTTCAAACTTGACATTTATCTTCTTTCTGTGAGTAAATAGTCAAACCGTCATTGTATCTTTGGGCTGGACTTCGTCTAAAACTGTGGATAGGTTTTTATCGTGTGTTAGGACTTTACCAGCCGTTTTGCGATAAAACACGTTTTACGATTTTAGACGAGATCGTTTCGTGATACGATGCCGTTTTTATAAGACTTCTCGAGTTAACCGTATACTTTGACAATGTACGATGTTCCGTCTAATCGTTACCGTTTCATACGATCTTTCCGAATTCTTACGAGAAAAGAAGACTTTTACGATTTTTATCAAAAAACTCGAATGGTAGAACGGATCGAGATGAAACGAGAGACATTTCGACCATGGTTCAGAGAACAATCGAATCAAAGTACGTATGCCTTGCGTTGAGGATGCGGGGGAGTGAGGCTCTTGACGGTCAGCTCAACGTACGGTGAGCCAAACCGTGTTGGTTCAGCTCGCCGTGAGGTGATCAGCTCGCCGTGCGGCAAGCTAAACCAGCTGGTTCAGCTCACCGTACGGCGAGCTGGTCCGGGACGAACCAGTTCGCCGTGCGGCGAGCTGAACCGGCTGGTTCGGCTTGTCGCACATCAAACTAGTTTGGTCGAACCTGGTCGTAGTGTGGCGGATGCGGTTTTTCGCTTAACTTGGGCAATCGTGTAATCGGAGATTGTTTCGTTCGTTTTTCCGAGATGACAATTTCTAAGTTTCGCGCGGATTGCCTTTGTTCGGAAAGTCCTTAGAATTTTATAAAACAAATTCTCTTGTTTTATAAAACATATTTTTATTTTTGCAGAAACTTTTGGTCACTGGTCTGTCGTACCGATTTTGACCCCAACAGTTAGCCCCCCAAGTCGTAAGAATTGTAGATATCTTGCGAGCGGTTTGAACTTGTTCGGAAGTTTGGTAGAATTAGGCGGAACTTTAATGGCCAAAAGTCCAAAAATGAATAGTAAAACTTTTTTAAGATTAGGGCTGCGCCTTGTGAAGGCTGCCTACGTACCCTATTGAAGGAATCAAGCCTTTCATAGTTCGTCGTGGAGTTAAGGTTCGTATGACCTGTTTTCTAGTGAGACCTTTACAGTCTAGTTATGTGTATTGGACATTTGTCGGTCTTGAGACTAGCTTAGTACGCTGTTTGCTCTGGCCGAGTGTGGCCGTTATAGTTTTTGAACAGGCCGTGTGTGGCTTTATTAATGGAATCATCTGAGTTTGCGTTTTTAAGAGCGTGTTTTTATTCATATGAATGTTGAGGGAAGAATACGAGTTGTTGTCTCATAGTCTAACTCTCTTTTTAGATCGCCCTGTTCGTTTGCCCGTTCCAAATTTTTTCGAAATTCGGTGAGCGTTTAGATTTGAACGAAGAGACATGCCTTTAGGATCTCAATTCATGCCCTGAGATGTTAGAGACCAGTGTGTTGTGTTTAGGGCAAGACCTAGATTTTGATGGAGTCATGTTTCAAGATTTGGATCAGTTGATCGTGTCTTGAAGGTCGGTCGAGCTGGCTGGGTCATTGTCCAGCCTCCGTTAGGTGAGGAGTGTTCGAATGTCTCCATGGTCTGAGACATCGTCCGACGATGACTCGGGCCAGGAAGGATTACTTGTATTCTCTTCCGAGTTTTAGGTTGTTCCTCGTTGGGAGGAGCGTCGTCTCGTTCGTGTTCTCCCAATTTGTCATCCTTCTGTGGAGACTCGTTCTGCTTCGGTTTGCTCGCAGGCTTCTGGGACCTCTTTTCCTTGTTCCTGCTCCAGCTACTGTTCCCCTCTGGTCACGGTTTCACTGGATCGATCTAGATCTCGCCATTTTCGTACCTGGAGAACATGATCTCCGTTAGCTGTATGCAATCCTTAGACTCGTGTGCTTTGGACTTGTGATAGGAACAGTATGGTCCTTTCTCTTCGGTTTTATCCCGTTCGGGTGACGATGGGGGCCCGGACTGATCGTCGTCCTCCTTTTGGTGGTAGGAGTTCCACCCTTTGCTGTGAACGGTGACCCCGTCCATGTCTATCGTGAAGACGGAACTCATCTTTTGTTGCGGTCTCTCGCTCGTCGAGTGTTGTCACGGTTCTGGCTGAGAGTCTGCGCGTTTTAACGAGTGATCGCGCTTGGACGAGTGATCGCTTTTAGCCGTTGCGGGTTTCGCGGGGGGATTTTGTTTGCCGATGATCACTTTGGTATCTTTCTCAATTTTGATGAAGTAATTGGAGCGAGCAATGGCGTCCTGGAGCAAAATTGTTGGGTTGCGGTAGAGGTCGTCTCAGATTCGTAGAGAACGTTCCTCAGTGCGTCTACTGCGATTTCGTCGGGCACTTTGACCTTCGATACGATGGCTTTGAATTTTCCATGAATTCACACAGAGGTTGACTCTGTGGCTGGGACAGTTTCCACAAATCGGAGGCGGTCGCCTTTTTAGTTGTGAACATAATGTAATGCTTAATGAATGCTGTTGACAATCGTGGAAACTGTCGATGGAATTCTCAGGAAGGTGAGTAAACCAGTTTAGAGCAGAGGCTTTCGACAAAACGTTGGCAAAATCTGGCCTCTTGTTCTTTTTCAGTGAAGTTACCTCGATGCATCGCTATGTTAAACGCTGTCATGTGCTCCGTTGGGTCGTCGTTTCCTCCAAAAGTGGTGTAACACCCGTCTCCTCCTCTCTCGAGAACGGCGTGCTACTACCGGTAAAATACCGAATCAAACCAATTTATAAAACAAAATAAAAATATTAAATTATTTATTTAAAATAAAATCCAAAAAATACAACTTAAAATTAAATTATTAAAAAAATATAAAATAAAACAAACGGAAAATCGAAAAAAAATCTTTTTCTTCCCAAAGACACCAAACCGTCCAGATCTCAAATTACTCGACCAGGAATCCGCAGAATGCTATCAAGCTAATTGATAACTTGGCTTCCAGCAACAGCACAAAGAACTCTGTGACTCAGACTACATCATCCATTGGGAGGGAGTACATCAATGAAGTTCAAGCACAGCTAGACAACATTTAGAAGCTCCTAAACAATCAGATCTGTTCAGTGGAAGATTCAGACATTGTTAAAGAAGATGTCAACTGGATTAGTGGAGCTGGTTTTCAGAGATCTGGTAACCAAGGAGGATACAAAAAGTTCACAAGCCAGAGAAGGAACTTCTACCAGAGTTCCCAGAAGCCCAACAACTTCAGCAGCAGCAACCCTAACAACAACAAAAGCTATAGAAGTGCTTTCTACTCAAATCCACACCCACCCACCTAAGATACTAAACTGGAGGAGTTGGTAGACAAGATACTTGAGAGTCAGCAGAAGCTCGAGGTAAACTTCAATGGAAAGATCGATTCTGTCTACACCACCTTCACCACGAAGATAGATGCCCTCAGCACCCATGTGAAGAAGCTAGCGACCCAAGTGTTTCAGACAGGAGAAGCACTTAAGAAGCATGAGTTTACCCACAACCAGAACATCAATGCCATCCTGGATGATGAATTTTGGCAAGGGGTAGTAGAAGAGATTAAGAGATCTGATGATGAGAGTGAAAGAGATTTCGCCTACGACTACTATCGATCGATATCACCAGCTCAACATCGATCGATATCACCTTTAGTACGCGGATCAATATACTTTGACAAGTGTCGATCGATAGACTCAGACGAAAACCCTCGCGAGTGCAATTCCGTCAAGATTATGTCTCACGCCGCCTTCGCAATACGTCACCCACATCCACCCATCCCTGTCATCGATCGACATGATAACCCTGTCATTGATCGACACCAAGACCCTGGTATCGATCGACACATTCCAGCCAGTGTCGATCGATACACAGTACCCCAACGCCGAGTGCAACTTCCTAAGATTGATAGTGCACGTTTTGACGCTTTCCGGGAGCAGTATTACACCACCAGAAGCCCTACAGCAGCCCTAAAAGAGAGACCCATGGATATCTTTGAGTCCATGGAGATAGAAAAGGAAACTCAAGGAAGAGTTTTCAGAAAAAGGAAAGAGAAGATACCTAAGCCCTATAAAAGAGGAGCTAATGAGAAGGAGTTGTCAAGCTTCAGAAAAAGAGTCCTCAGAATACCTAAAGAGAAATCTTTTGAAGAAGCCTATTTTTCACACAGATTGTGGATGTTCTTCAGAGAAACCAAGGAGACAGAAGAAGACATCAAGAGAATGTTTCACCAAGTCAGAGATAGTCTAAAGCAGAAGATAACACTGGAGAAGAAGAGTGATCCAGGGAAGTTCACAATACCTTGTTCCATCAGAGGTGTTGAGTTCCCCCGTGCCCTATGTGACACAGGATCTGAAGTTAGCATCTTACACAAGCTTATGGCAGACCATCTAGGTCTGAAGATAGAGCCTTCTAAAGAAACTTTCATCTTTGTGGATTGTTCTCAGCAAAGCTCTGGAGGCATCGTTCGCAACGTTGAGGTACAAATTGGAGAAACCCTAATTCCTACAGACTTCCATGTCCTCAACAACAAGCTCAACTTCAAGACTTCTCTACTACTTGGAAGAGCCTTCTTAGCCACAGTTGGAGCCGTTTGTGACCTACAAACCAACAAACTCTGCCTAACCCTTATCAACCCTTCCATCCACTACAACCATGTTCCAGTCATCTAGTTTCCAAGGTCAGGAAGCTCAACACTCGTAGCCACCTGTTTCTGTGCCCACGAGTATGATTCTATGGGAGAGTATGAAACCGAAAATCAGTATCGACCGATGACAACCCTTCACCATCGACCGATACCTGTGCATAACCATCGACTGACAGAACCACATGGTCATCGATCGATAAGAAGTTCCAGAAAATTGAAGATGAGTTTCCAGAAGCCGATTTCAGCATAGATGAGTGGGAAAACGATCATTACATGCCCGAGCTAGCTAGTATCACTACTCAGGAGGAGTATGATGAAGATTATGAGGAGGAACGAGCCATAGAGTACCGATTTCTTCGAGAAGATGCAGAACACCCTCCTATCCCGACCTTCCTCCGACGAGCATCAACCAATATAACCTCTAGGCCATCGATCGATATGCCCTATCCCAGATCGCTCAAACGACGTTTTGAACTCACAAGCGACACCTATTATGCGCCTGTCCATGCCCTACATGAGCCACACGACGGAGATTACTCGATTAGAAGTTGGCCAGCAGTTATCACGAAAGTTTTGCAGTGGATACAGCACCACTACAACCCGCGATCCAATCCGATGCAGTCCTATCGACCGATATGGAGAACTCTCCATCGATCGATATCAATCTCTAACCACCAACCGATCCTGCCACAACACCATCCGAGGTACAAGCATCTAAATTTGATTTAAATTCACTAATTCCGGATGAGTATGGTATTTTCAGGGATACAGATGGTCATGCACGAGCAATAGATGGGAGAATCATTCCAATCTCCACAGAAGATGTTGCAGACATCCTCCAGATGGCCAATGGGCCTATCATCGAAAACGATCTGCACCAAAGAAAACGGCTATCGACCGATGCATGAAGACTCCCATCGATCGATATGCACCGACAATATGGGAAGAGAGCCTTCAACAACGGAGTTCATCGTTTCTTTTGGGAAAAGAAAGATGAATATGGAGTCTACAGAGATGAATCTGGCCATGCAAGAGCAGTAAACGGAGACATCATCCATGTTACCAAAGAAGACATGGGAAACTTGCTGAAGAGAGCCTCATTATTTGGACGCTCTTGTTTCTGTCTACCAGAATATGCTGATCAGTATGCTAAAGGAGTTCCAAATGGCAAGCTCTACACACAGGCAGAAGTCACTTATATGCTAGATGGAAGAACCGAAGATCACAACTGGGAGATAGCAGGAATGAGACTTGAACATGAGAAGAACCTATCAAGACTTCGAGGTGAACTGCTATGGAATACCACCAGCAATGACTTAGCACGACAAGAAAGAGAAGCCTTACAAGAAGAAGTCAACACCTTGCGTGCACAACTGAGATCTCAGACACAGGCATCGACCGATACAGATCCCCCTGCATCGATCGATACACCCGTCCATAACCCGATCGAGCACCACTTACAGAAGCTATCGATCGATGTCAAACCCAGTCCATCGATCGATACCCGTGCTCAAGAATTCTGTACCAGGGAAGAACTTGAAGAAACCACAGCTGAGATCTACAAATCCATTGAGGCTTGTGGAGACGAAGATTACAGATTACTAGACAAGTATTGGTTCCTAGTACAGAGTGATGTTCGAAGTTTGGAATTTAGAACAGAAGGGATTCAGAAGGAGGTAGAAGATATCCAAAGACAGCTCGCCAGCCGACCTGACCCATCCCCATCGCTCGATGACATACCACCTCCATCGACCGATATGAGACCTCCAGAATCGACCGACGATCCAACACACCACGACACCACGATGCTGAATGCAGACCACATCTACAACATGCTTGGACATCATCAGTATAGCATTGCTAGCTTAGAGGAGTGGTTGGAAAGGATCCAAACTGAAGTTTATGGTTTGAAGACTAGTATGACCAGAAGCGAGAAAGCCACAAGAAGCTTTTTAACCTCTTAGTTTGAAGAATCACAAGACAATGAGGATACTTGTTTGCCAACAAGTACCTGCAACCCACCTCACTAGCCACCATACTTCCACAGTCAAGCTAACTGACTTTAACCAAGCGATGAGTGGGAGGCAACCCAACTGTTAGGTATTTTACTACTTCTTTTTATTTTATTTTTACTTATTATTTTCGTTTTTATTTGTTTTTAGGAAGATAGATACACGATCAATACCTATCGACCGATACGAACCAGTCGATATCGCTCGACACATACCTACACGGATCGATCGACGATGGCGACTCACAATCGATCGATATCCATACGGTCAGGTATATCGTTCACAATTTCGATATCAGTTACACATTTAATTTTTCTTATGCTCTAACTCTGACTGATTATACACTGAGGATAATGTATGATTTAAGTCTGGAGGGAGATGATTACTGATGCTACTTTACCTCTTTTTGATCTTATTTATAAAGTTTTCAAAAATTGGTTTTATTGAGTCAAGAAAGGGAAAAAATTTCAAAGTCTTACTTTTTATCTTACCACTCTTTAGCACCATTCTTAGATTTGTTGATTGCAGAAAGTACTATAGATGCTAAAGTGGATCACCGATCACCTATGACAACACTTTCATGATTGTCTGGAAGAACCAAAGCTGATTTCAAACCTAACCTGACATCTACTGCTTGTCTTGGGACTTGGTATACAAGGGATCAGAATCCTCCTGCAAGTCTGGAAGGTAAAAGTCTAAAAAAATTTGGTTTCCTTCTTTCCTCCCTCCGGCATCCCACAAAGAGAAAAAGACTGAGATGATTTCCTGAGAGGCAGAGGGAGAGGTACATTACCTATGACCCCACTATTCTAAATTAAAGGAATGATCAAAGCGACGGAGAGGTACATTACCTACGACCCCATTATTCGCTTATACTTGTCAAGAATAGAAAGATCAATAAGATGAACATTAGTTGTTCATTGGGATTGATATAAGAGAGAGAAATATTTGGATTCAGAGAAGGGGGATAAAGGGAGAAAGGGAACCAAGATGAGAATGCCTGAAAATTGTTTGAGTTGAATCCATGTGTTCCTTGATCGATACTCCCAAGGTAAAGCCTACACCTTTATTTTTATGCATAAATGAAATCAGTAGAGGGGATAGACAGACAAGGAATGTTTAAGTTGATTGGCTAGATGTATTTGGTTGCTAAGCTAGGATATTGTATAATGTACTTATGTAGTTGATAGATATGAGATGTGGCTTGCAACAAAGTAAGAGGTGATGATTTTAAAGTTGAGATTTTGATTGAGTCCCTGCTGTTTTTAAACTTCTTTCAAAGACTAACTTAAGTTTTGCTTGAGGACAAGCAAAAGGTTATGTCTGGGGGAGTTGATATACCATGATTTTGACCCGTTTTTGGTCATGGTATTGATATGTTTTTATTATAATTATCTATGTTTTGGAGTCTATTAGGTATGTTTTCAGGTTCAGGAGCATTTTGTTGTAAAGTGATGATTTAGGTGCCTTATGGAGCTTAAAGGAGAGTTTTCCAAGATGACTATGAAGATCCGACAATGAGAGACACATATCGATCGATACACACCTTATGTAATCGATCGATGACGCTTGCGTAGAAGTTGAAGTCGAGATACTCTATCGATTGATGTACACCATGTACCATCGATCGATACAGAGCGTGATGAGCAAGATTTACTTGGCCGACTTGAAGCCCAAGTTCTCACCAAATTACAAGATTGCCCCTGACGAGTTTTTAACCTAATTGTACTCATATTTATAGTTATGCCTATGAGCCCTAAAGGATATTGAGTTTTATCTAAGTTTTGTATTCTATTCTATACTTAGCAATAAAGTATTTTCTTTTCATCTTATTCTTTTGCTATGAATCACTTGGCTATGTCTGAGTAGATTCTTTTGTTAGATTTAGGGTTCAAATAGTTATGACGGATTAGCCCCAACTATGGAGTGTTGAGTTGTTATATTCATTATCCAAATGAACCCTAATGCTTACCCTAGATTAGCTACCTAGAGGTATGATTATGGAGTTACTAATCTAATAGTCATTATCCTGAAATCATTTGGCTAAGCTCAGACTCTATTAGGCACGTGCGATAGGCGGTCTAATAGAAATTCTCGGGTGAACACAGTTTCAATTCGATCCGATGCTATATCAATCGATACTCCTGTAGAGTAATCAATCGACGGCAAAACATATCCATCGACACTGCGATAGCAACATCAATCGATACTGTCGGCAATCAGATCAATGGGCGAGTGTAACTAGCGACAGCTATAGATTTGTCTAAGGATTGAAGTTCTCATATATTTGCAAGCAATTCGTTAAGACATCCATAGATTTATAATCCTGATTTTCTGAATAGTAACCTTGAATCTAGCTACTTTCTTTTATTGTTTTAAAACCCAAAAACCATTTTCCTTAGCAACTTACCATTGCTACCAACTTTTATTTATTTTTTTAAACCTAATCAACCTAGCTTAATCACTTAGGATTATATCTTTTGTGACTCTAGTTCCTTGTGGATTCGATCCCTAAGTACTACGATTGAACCTCTTATTTGAGAGAGTAATTCACTCCTTAGGTTTAAACATTTGAGTGATATCAATCTCCCGCATCCCCGATTCAAGGCTTACGTCCTTCGACACGATCGTGTTCCGAACCACGGCCGAAATGTCTCTCGTTTCGTGTCGATCCGTCCTATCGTTCGAGTTTTACGATAAAAACCGTAAAACTTTGTTTTTTCGAAAAGAACTTGAGGAAATCGTATAAAACGGCAACAGTTAAACAAAACACCGAACATTGCCTAAACTATACGATTTATTCGAGATTTTTCGTAAAAATCGTAAAAAACGCGTTTTTAATAAAAACGTCGAGTGAATCGTAAAAACGGCAACGATTAACCGAAGAAAGCGAAAATAGCTAAACTTTACGATTAAATCGGGGAATTTACTAAAACCGGCATCAGATCAGCAAACGATCTTGTAGAAAGTCGCAAAACGGATTTATCGCAAAACGACTCAGAAGGTCCTAAAACGTGATAAAAGCCCATCTCGCGATCTTAACGAAATCTAACTCGAAGATACGATAACATTTTGACGATTTACTCGCAGAAGGAAGATAAATGTCAAGTTTGAAGATAAATGGCGAGTTTGAAGATAAATAGAAGATTTCCATGGGAAAAAAAGGAAGGATCGAGATAAATGGAAGATTCCTGATAAACTCAAATCTGGGTGAAATGGAAAGACTAAACCGCCTAGGAAGGGAGTATATAAGCAAGAGGCATAGGGCAGAAGCAGGGATGATTTTCAGAGCTTTCACCACCAAACTTAGCATATAGGAATATTTCCGTTTTCTGTTGGCGAGCTGCGTCTCAACTAGGGTTTTCGGTCTTAGACTTCTAGAGTTAGGGATTTCGCCGCTGGCTTACGCAACTAAGGCCACTCTCATTGTAACCGTTCTTACGCAGATTCGGAATAAAAACCTTCTTGCTCTCAATCTCATTCATTCTTACTTTAAATTTTAATTTCATCGTTTTCTTAATTATCGTTGTGCGGTTCTGCAGATAGCTGGGTCCTCTGGAAATTTAGGGTTTACTCAAAGTTTCCTTATTTACGATTCATCGACAATAGGTGAATTTCGGTTCCCACATATATCCATTCCCATTGTATATTATGCTGTCTCCAAGTCCTTCGATCTTGCAAACAGAGTGAGCCGCTGCATTCACAATGAATCAGGAATATTAGAAGAGAGTGGATTCTCTAACAATGACAACCTCAAAAGTGAGTAATAACCTGTTGCCAAGAGCCAGAACCTAGATTGAGTATACTTGGGAGGTAACACATGATCTATCTGTAATAATTAAGATAAACACCAAACTCATCACAACACAAGACAGAGCAAAGACAGAGACTTTGGTGTTTCTAAGACTTGGAAAAGGATTAAATTATCGAATTGAGATATGAAAGACGAGAGAACAAACCAAACAATCAAAAGAGAAGACACAGAAATGTAGCACAAAAGCGCATCTCTGATTACCAACTCATCACCGGAGCCATTGACGGAAGAAACATGACGGTGTGCCAGATATATCATCTAGAGAAACAATGCAGCAAAAGGGAAGTTCCTTCCTTTGCTATACCGTATCAAACGCCGCTTTGAAGAGTTGAGAAGCTCTGCGTTTCTCAGGCTTATCAGGAAAAACCTGAAGCAAGATTGATGTAACACATATCAGAAGGCAGCAAAAAAATAAGAATGAGTAAGAAAAGAAAAGAAGATAGATTATAATGCAAGCTCTAGTCTCTACTTTCTCCTGAAGCTTCCGGACAACATACAAAGCCAATTGTATATTGTCATCAATGAAATCATCTGAAGAACCCTACACAATCACACAAATACGATAAACCAGAGCTAAAAGGCGATAGGAAACACAATCAATGGCTAAACGAACCTAACCCCAATCTCCATTTGATTCGACAACTCGTTGTGGCTGCCAACGATTATCGTAGAGTCGACGACAAAAACAAAAGTTTCAATACTGATTTTGGAGCCAGAGACAGAGAATAATGATAAGAACCCTAATCCAGAGAGGATTTTTTTTCTTCAGTGAGAAATAGAACAAAGAAGAAATGATGAAGGTCCAGATTTTGATTTACTTCTTCATTTATTCTCCGTTCTATAACCAAAAAAAAAGTATATGAATAACACAATTGTTACATTTGGAGGCAAATAAAATTAGTGAGAGGGAAAGTGAAACAAACATGAGTGAGAAAATCAATTATTTTTCCACTTTAGTTTTGCATAGCATTTTCGTTTTCGCAAACGCTATCTAAAAGTAAGAGGTATGTTAATCATAGCACAATCAGAAAAAAAAAAGCTATCATATTATGCTATTAATACTTACATTTCTCTAGTGTTCCA
The DNA here is from genome assembly GCA_932364175.1 of Eruca vesicaria subsp. sativa. NCBI lineage: Eukaryota > Viridiplantae > Streptophyta > Magnoliopsida > Brassicales > Brassicaceae > Eruca > Eruca vesicaria. Next base: position 145,658 of record CAKOAT010731821.1, on the reverse strand, counting down.
GACTCTGTCTCCTTAAATATTTCTAATAACTCCTACAGAGATTGAAAGAGAAAAAGATGAGGTTTTTGCCACTCAAATTTACCTTTAGAGAAGCTAAAGGGTCACATGTTCTTACGAGAAGTATATTATACAGTTTCCTGAGAGCTGGGATGTTAATATAAAGATCTTGATATTGGTCATCAAGTCATTATCCGCAACTATGGCACTCAAAAAGCGAGTCACTAATCTGAAGAATCTAGTATTCTTCTTATTCAAACAGAGAACTAGAAAGAACAAGCGAGCAACCTAACTCGCGTAATCTGTACCTCAAGTTTGGTTCTATCTGACAATTTTAGAGTTATCTCTACAATGTGATCGCTCACACAGAGATATCATTCCATTTCTCTTCTTCACATCTCCCTCCATAGTTGCCCAAATAACGTAACTTTTTCAAGTAAACACAAGCTTATGGAGATCTGTTGTAAGAACTAAATTCAAGTAAAAATTCAAATGGTGACTGTAGTTTTGCACCACTAGAAATTTGTAACTGAAGAGGCACCGCTGTGTTTGACAAAAAAAAAAAAGAAGAGGCACCGCTGCAGTTTTACATAATAGCTACAAAGTCATGTGAGTCTTGTGAATTATTGTGGCTGCTGTGAGTTACAAAACATTTTTGCTGGGACGATATTCTTTAAAAAATTTCATCAAATAGACATTTATCAATATTGAAATCCAAGTTGTTCCCATTTCAACAATCACCTAAATAACTCTAAAATTCATAGAAAATAACTTACCAAATCACCTATAGATTTGATTTTGATTTTTAAATTTAAATGAAATCACTCAAATAATTTTAAAACTCACTTAAATCCTACCAAAATTAAAACACTCCAAAACTCTTTAAAATCATCAGTCCAATACACCACCCCCCCCCCCCCCCCCC
>CAKOAT010731821.1:45499-144636 GCA_932364175.1 Eruca vesicaria subsp. sativa | reverse complement strand
CAGTGGCAGCAGAAGAAGATGAAATCCAAGTGGCTAACATGACGTGAACGCAACAATTTGTCAGCAGCTTGGAAGAGAAAGTTTAATAGTTGGTGCTCAGAGCTTCCATTTTTACTCCATGCAAAACCTCTGAACTTGTATGAAGCTAATCGACATACAGGTAATGACATATCATACAATATTTTGACATGTTTTATCATAGCCAAATTTTGGCACATTTAGTGACATAAACATAATGGAAATAAACAAGACAATAGATGTGACAGATTTTTACTATGTTTATTGTTACCATAGTGATGAAAATGTGACTAAATTATGTGCTCCATTTATGACGTTGGAGAAAGTAAATGTTGGTGACAGATTTATATAAAAAAGATGTCAAAATAGTGTGACTTCAAAACATAGCAAATACGTTGTAAATTACTATAATTTAATGTCCATCTTCTGATCTTAGAGCAACCATCAACAGTTTGAGTTTAATAGTCAAACTCTTTGCGAACCACTAAAAATGTTTTCATAAATTTCATTTTGGCTGTTCTGAGAAAATTCTTTTAAAAGAAAAATCGTACTTAAAGTTATCATATCAACGGCGGTAGAAGAAGAGGAAACCAGGGTGGCTAACAGCCTAACATAGCATGAACGCAACAATTTTTCAGCAGCTTGGAAAAGAGAGTTTACTAACTGATGCTCAGAACCTTCATTTTGAATACATACAACACCTCTGATCCTGTATGAAGCGAGCCCACATACAAGTAATGACAAATTGTACAATATTGTGACATGTTGTATCATATTCAAATTTTGTCACATTTAGTGACAACTATGACGGAAATAAACCAGACAAGAGATGTGACATAATTTTTACTATATTTATTGTTACCATAGTGATGAAAATGAGACTAAATTTTGTATCTCCACTTATTACGATATAGAAACTAATGTTTGTGACGAATTTATACAAAAAAATGATAAACAAAAGTTGTGACTTAGAAACATAACAAATACGTAACTATAGTTTAGTGTTCACTTTTTGATCAGCGGAGATTCTTTTTTTGGGGTAAATTTGAGTGGTGTGATGAGGTTCTATTTGCTGATGATTTACAAATGCGGAGATTTCTAGCTGTTATGGTTTGATGCAGCCATGCAGGAACTCTTATTTATCTATCTTGTTTTTGTTTTTGAAATTGTTTTGTCCAAACGACTAAACGAGTTTTCTTTTCCTTATCCTAAAACTCATTTTACTGATCTCCTTGCCTATTATGGTGTTCTAATGTACGTGGTAGCATCCATGTCAGCTTGAACCGTTGGTAGCTTATATTCAGGGCCGTGCCTGATAAGAAGCAGATCAAGCATTTGCTTCGGGCCCGTTAGAATAAATATTATTTAGGGGCCAATTATTCTAAAATCGTCATTAGTTCAGTGGTTGAGTGCGCTTATATGGTCATGAGGTAACAAGTTCAAACCAGCCTATACCCTTTTCTGTATTATTTTTGTTTTTAGCACTTATTTTAGGTTAACAGAATTTATATTAAAATAACTAAAGGGCCAAAAAAAATTTTTATGCTTCTAACCTAGAAAAGGTCGGCCCTGCTTATATTGAAAAGGAAATACCCGAAGAGGTGAGGAGGGACTAAGGATTCGTAGCCAGAGGCAAGACCATATATGTATGGCACATACAAAAATAACACTCAGGAGACCTGATAATAATAATAAAATGGGTCTCATCATAAACAACGACAGAGTCTTGGCCAATTAAAGCTCGTGTTACATTCAGCAAAACATATATGTCTAGTTAATCCATAAACTCTCCATTAGTTTATTTTTGATATGACAAAAAGTTGATCTTCCAACAGTATAAGTAGACAAAAGGGTATAACAGAAACACTAAATCGCAAGGAGAAAGGATTATTACGCTCACCTATCAGGTCATTGGGGAAAGGCATTAGAGGTGTGATAATTGAAAAAGCTTATATCCAACTGATTTTTTCATCGTGCATTTTCATTGGTCACATGAATACCGCCAAAACCGTGTGAATTGAATTAGACCGAATTGCGTAACTTAACGCAGTGTAAAAAATTAGTTGCCATATATAACCAAATCTAAACTATTAAAACAAAAATACAAATAGGAAATAACTCTTAGTGCGGCTAATAAAATGTGATTTTTAATTTTCCCGATTCTTGCAAATCAAACAAAAGAGAGAGATGAATTTCAGTGCGGCTACAAGGTATACACTAGAACCTATTAATATTCTATAAATTAATAATTTTTATAAATTAATAAATTTAGCCGGTTCTAAATTTAATACAAATGATAAAATAATAAGATGTATACATATTTTATATAGTAAGAACCTATTATTATGTTATGTTGTTTGTTTTATATTCACAACATAATTATTTTTATAATTTCTTAACACATAATATATTTTGATGAAATTTAGTAATCTTATATCTAAAACATCATTCAAATTCTATGCAATATATTATATCCACTAAATATATAATAAAATTAATATAAATGTCAAATTTTTAAACAATAATAGTTAATTTCTATACACTAAAATCAAATTTTTTTATTATCTTATAATAAATATATCTTCAAATAAGAAATCTAAATAAGAATTTTTTTTTGTAAATAAATATCTCTATAAATTAATAAAATTTTAAAGTTCCAACATCATTAATTTATAGATGTTTTACTGTATATGCCACTCTCAATAACTAGGGTTAAGCAAAAATTAATGGGGTTCACCCATATATCATTTTCTATTGGGCCCAAGGTCTTTAATGTATATTGTAAGTATAATACTTCTTTTTGTAATAATATTCCAATTAAATTTTGTTAAACATTTTAGTACTCATATTTCATGTTATCGAATTTAATAATTGATCTAGTAATTTTTAATTTTACACTAATGTTAAAATATTACTCATTTTAGTACTCAAATTATGTTTATAATCCAAAATCTTGATAAAATTTAAGAACAAATTAAAATATTTTAAATTCAAAGCAATCCTAAAAGTTTCTGATTTTATTTTAAATTTTGGGAATAAAAGAAAAACAATTGTGGATAGCCTTATGCTTTTTAATTTGAGTTTGATTTTCAGTATAGAACTTAATTTACTTGATGAAACTTACAAATTTATTTATTTTTCATTCAATTTTTTTCCTAAAATTTAAAATTTCATCCAAACTTTAGTTATTTTATAGCTAAAAGGTACAAGAAAATTATAATTTGTAATAAAAATTATAACTTTCGACTCTTCCAATTCTGATTCATGCATAGCAATCAATAAAATCGATTACCTTCGACGGATGATGAACTAAGTTCACATGCAGAGATCAACCCTGACTTTTGTTGAGCATGAATCAAACAATGGAGCTCCAAAGATTCCGACTACACTGCGGCGACGATATATGCAACTTATTCAAATTAGAGTACCTTCAATGGTGTTACCCACCATTGAAGTCCTTAGGATTATAATATTAATTTTTTTTTGAATAGTTAAAGATTTCAAACTCAAATTTTCCTCCAATGGTGTTATCAATTATGGAATCCTTAAGTTTTGTTTTATTACATATATAAAAAAATATTAAATATATAGAAAACATTTAAAATAAGGAAAATTTTATTTATTGAATTATTAAATGTGAACATAAAATAATTAAACATCTCCATCATTACTAATTTTTTCCAAATATTTTTGATTAAATCATATTTCAATTGTTCATATATCTGCCTATCACGAAGATGAGTTCGTATGCGAAGCATACTAGCAAGATTTGGATGCATCTCGGTAGGATCGGGTATATCCACATTTGAACTTCTCGTTGAGGTTCCTTCTTCAAACTCAGATGTATCATACTGAGTGTATCCATCGCGTTCATTCTCTACTATCATATTGTGAAGTATAATACATGTTCGCATAACCATCCCTACTTGTTTCTTGTCCCATAAAATAGCCGGGTTTTTCACTATCGCAAATCGAGTTTGCAATACTCCAAAAGCACGCTCCACATCTTTTCGGGTTGATTCTTGAACTTTAGCAAATAACTCTGCTTTAGGACCTTGAGTGAGTGAGATAGATTGGATTAATGTAGACCATTTTGGATATATACCGTCAGTGAGGTAGTACGCCATATCATACTAGTGTCCATTGACCATGTACTGTACCCTTGGAACTCGACCTTGTAAAATATCATCAAAAACAGGTGATCGATCGAGGACATTAATGTCGTTTAAAGTACATGAAGGACCAAAAAAAAGCGTGCCATATCTAAAGATCTTGTGAGGCTACGGCCTCGAAGACAATTGTCTGCTTTCCTGATCCAAGGGTGTACTGTCCTTTACAAGCGGTTGGGAAACTTTTCCACTCGCAATGCATACAATCGATGCTTCCTATCATTCCAGGAAAACCGCGTATCTCTCCAATATCGAATAGTCGTTGAAGATCCTCTTGATTGGGTCTTCGTAGATTACTCATCTCCAAATAACTGTATTACACTTTCACTTTCCTTGAAGTTAGTTAAACACGTAAACTTTTTTTCTTATTTTCACGGCTGCCCATTAAGTGTTTTGTGCAGTGTTAAGCTGTATTGGAAAAGACTATGAATCTATTTATGGCCCCTCTTATTATACAAATTGATTAATGGCTATGCTTGACCCTTTCATGAACTCATTTGGATGTATGCTTGCAAGTGGAGGTCTGAAGTTTCGAACCGAACCAGAATTTTTGGTTTTTGGTTCATGTTCAGTTATTGAATCTGAACCGATTGCCATTTTTATAAAACTAATTATTGCAATATTCTGGTTGGAAAATAGAAAATTTTCAAATGAAGCCTAGGAAATAAACAAAGGAGGAGCATGACATCTTAAATGACATTCATGAATAGTACCAAACCCGCATATTAAAATTTGTTCACCCTTAGTTCTCTCGTAATCACCATTTAGTAAGTTTAATACATATTTTAATATATTTAGCTTAAAATTACACATTTTAAATGGAGATGAATATTTGATCAAAAGATGTACATATGCCTATAATATTATTTTTGAAACCAAAATAACCATGAGATCAATTTTTCATTTTATAAGTCTAAATTAGTTTGCCGGTCCTGGAGACCGGAATAATTGAGACATACATTCGCAATTAAATCCATTGTTGCTACGAGGGACGATACATATGCCAAGCCACACCCAAAACATCAATATAGTTCATATTCTATAGGCCCAATCTCCTAATCGGCATTTCGTGGATTGTAAATTTGTATAGTTAAAAGCATGTGAATAGATTTTCTTTTGGTGGAGATAGAGACGGACTGCGCGGATTTAGTAGACATGTCTACTAATCCGGAGGAATGGCCAACCTTCGCGACAGAGATCGAGAGGTTTCAGACACTACAAGAGGACTTTGAGGATATGAGACTTTCTCATATTCCTCGAAGTAGGAATGGTAGAGCGGACGGACTAGCAAAAGAGGCGAGAAGAAGGGGATCTATTTTTTCCCATATAGATCAGACCAGGCCAGACGGAGATGCTCTCAGGAGGATCGACTCGTCTGATCACCACTTGATCTAGTTTAAATGGGCTGATGACAAAAAAAAAAAAAAAGAATAGATTTTCTTTTCTTAATTCCATTGTTGAAGAAAAATTCCATAATACTTCAATTAAAGTTTGTTCAGCATTTTAAGACTTAAACTTTATTGTTGCCCAATCTACTACTTGAACACATTAATTTTTTATTCTAATACACAAACTTTTGAAATCATGCTCATTTTGATATGGAAATTATTTTTTTTAGTAAAGATATTGAAAAACCTCAAAAATATTTTAAAAGTGAAAACAAATTTTAAATAATTTCGGATTTTATTTTGAGTTTTAGGAATAAAAGAAACTAAATGGTGGCCCGTCTTATTATACAAAATGATTAATGGCTATGCTTGATCCTTTCATGAACTCATTTTGATGTATGCTTGCAAGCTGAGGTATGGAGTTTTGAACTTAACCAAAATTTCCGGTTTTTGGTTCATTTTAAGTTATTGATTCTAAATCGATTAGCGTATTTATAAAATTAATTATTTCTATATTCCGGATGGAAAAAATGAAAAAAATCGTAAAAGAAGTCTATTAAATCAACAAAAGAGGAGCACGCCATCATATATGACATTCACGTATAATTAAAAACTCACATGTAAAAATTTGTTCACCCTTAAATTTCTCTTAATCACTATTTAGTAAGTTCAATACAGATTTTAATAGATTTAGCTTGAAATTACACACTTGAAATGGAGATAAATATTTGACCAAACAATGTATGTATCTCTACAATATTATATGTAGTCATTTTTTCTGTGTACCGTGTTGATGTTAACTCTCACGAGGGTTTCTTACACTGATATTCTTAATGAGCTGAGTTTATTGCTATCATTGCCATTATTAATCTTTTTTATTTTTCTTTTCTTCACTAAAAACGAAACTCTGTTAGTTGCAGTAGTAAGTTTTATAAGAAGTATCCATTTTCCTTAGTTTCCACTTTTGATATTTTCTAGAATTAAATTCCTACGTAGAAGGAAAACTATATTAGTTAGCTACTCAACTATACAAATTCCTACGTCAAGAAGGTAAAAAGGAAAATTAATAGGTGAAATGTTATTGTTTTATTTTTTGAGTTTCAAGTTTTAATTAAAAGAACAATGGTACATTTTTATGTATATAAATACCGATCAACGACTTAATCTAGACGGTACCATGTTACAAATTCCTACGTCAAGAAAGTAAAAAAGAAAATTAATCGACGAAATGTTATTGTTTTTTTTTAGTTTCAAGTTTTAAAATTTAAAATAACAACGGTACATTTTATGGGTATAAACACATATCAACGACTTAGTAAAAAGAAATTCACAGGTCATTGGTCTCCGGAAGAGTTAAGAAAACTCTCTATGTAGCCTTGGTCCCCTAAGGAAGTCAAGGAACTCCAATACTTGGAGAAAAGATGCTCTCCTCAGTGGATCCTAGTTGCCAATAAGCTTTGAAGACCTGTTTGGAGTTGCAAAGAGAAATTCGAGACTTTAAACCTAAATTCAAGATTCCAGAGCGTGCCAATATTACGAAAACTAAAAGAGATATTCTATCTAAGCGAAAGAGTAAGTCTTTCTGTTGCATTGAAGAACTCAACATTTTGAACCCAGATGGTTCAAAATTTCAGAGCTCATGGTCTTCTCAGTCTAACAACATAGCCGTCTGTTTCAAAAAGGTAAAAGAAAGAATCTTTGTTTCCATTTGTTCACCCTTAGATCTCTGATAATCACCATTTGGTAAGTTCAATACAAGTTTTAATATATTTAGCTTGAAATTTACATTTGTGGAATGGACTTACCCTTCAATAGATATTGACCAACCAATGCACATATAAAAAGAAAATATTGCAAACTCTATGCAATGTAAAAGTTGGTCTTTTGTGGGTTTCAAACTTATTGCAACATCTATGAATTAACTACAAAATTATATTAATAGTAATTTACCAATGAATTTCTTGATTTGTCTTTGTGTTTGGCTTTTTTTTTTGTCTATACAAAATTCAATAGACAAATAGAAAAAAGTTTTTTGTCTTTGTGTTTTGGCTTCAATTTAGAAATCTAATTCAGTCTGTGGATTACTTTAGCTCAGAGAAACAAGATAGTCAAATCAGTCTCTGATGGACAACATATACATGATTATGCAAAGAAAATTGCCATACAATTAAATGCTCAGAAGACACATGGAATCATACTGTCGACAGTGAAATTTCTCAAGTTAACTGAGTCTCATATGCCAATCACCACAAGAACAATCAAATTTAGCTACGGAATGGCTAAGACATATTTGTAACCATGATAATTAACTAAGCAAATAGTTAAAGATGGCAACAGAACAAACTTTTAGTAATTTTGTCACCAAACTGTCTCTGTCTGTAGCTATTTAGCTAGGAATTAGTTTTGTGGATACGTTATTGCTAAATAGTTACATATTGGCTATGGACAAGTTGTCGCCAGAAAAATTATTTGCTTACAATAGATGGCCATAATTATTTTTGTCGCTAAATGTTTATGTCTAGAAATCTATCACTAAATTATGAGAAATCTATCTAATTAATTTGATGGAAAAGTGTTGTAAAGACAATAGCGATTCATACAAAATACTATGTCAAGTCCAAATGACTGTTTATTATCGTAGTTATGGAAACTAGTAAATATATATATATATATATCAGTGTTCTTTTGACGTTTTATATGTAAAAATAGAAAAAAGAAACTCAATTATTCTCTTTATTTAAAATATTAAAGATTAAAAATAAATAAACAATAGTTAAAACATCGATAATGATTCAAAACTGTATACAACAAACTACATTCACTTAACTAATTACATAAGATCTATAATTTTATGTCTGCTAAGAAATATTTATTAACTAATATTCTGATCAACAATATTACTTGAAGTATTTATATTCTAGAGTTTTGAATTTAGTTATTATTAAACACTTCAATCACGGACAAGAAATTAAGTTAGGGTTTTGATTCGGGTCAGTGTAAGATTTGGGTTTCAATTTGGGGTTTTTTAGCTTACGCTTCTGTACTAGTCCTCAATTAGGATTGTTCTTATCTCTGGTTTGCTGGTTTATATGTCAATGTTTTCCTTAACGTTTTTCGTTTAGAAAGTAGTCTTTGAAATCGATCTTTTGTTTTGGTAAAAGTTTCACTGAAGGCTCTTTTTTTTCTTGTGATGGTACTTTGTCAGTCAAACGTCCGGAGAAAATTGCCAAATAAGTTGAATCCAACTGTTGTTTCACAGCACTTCTCCAGCATCAACCATGAAGAGGAGGTTCCAACTCACAAACAAACAAACAACTGAGTTTGATGTCTGTTGGTGTCAAAATCGGTTACAACGGAATCAATGGCAAAAAAGTCTCCGCAGAAAATATAAAAGAAATCGTTTTATAAAACTAGAAGAATCGTTTTATAAAACTCGAAGAATTGTTTTATAAAACTCGAGAATCGTTTTATAAAACTCATGAATCGTTTTATAAAACTCGAAGAATCGTTTTATAAAACTTGAGAATCGTTTTATAAAACTCGAAGAATCGTTTTATAAAACTCGAGAATCGTTTTATAAAACTCGAAGACCGTCTTAAAAAACTCGAGAATCGCTTTATAAGACTCGAGAATCGTTTTATAAAACTCGAGAATCGTTTTATAAAACTCGAGAATCGTTTTATAAAACTCGAGAATCGTTTTATAAAACTCGAGAATCGTTTTATAAAACTCGAGAATCGTTTTATAAAACTCGAGAATCGTTTTATAAAACTCGAGAATCGTTTTATAAAACTCGAAGATCGTTTTATAAAACTTGAGAATCGTTTTACAAAATCGCGAAAAACCGAAACCGCCGCAAAACGCGAGCTAGTCACGACTAGTTCGCCAGCAGGCGAACTAGGAACCTCCCGACACCTGGCTTAGTTCGTCAGCAGGCGAACTAGAGACTCCCCAACAGCGAACTAAGAAGTGCTGACATTGCCCCGCAGGTTCTTATCGCCTAGTTCGCCATATGGCGACCTGGCCAAGCTGAACTAGCTCGCCGTACGTCGAGCCGACCATCCCGAGCATCGATCTCCCACATCCTTGATTCAAGGCATACGTCATTCGACACGATCGTATTCCGAATCACGGTCGAAATGTCTCCCGTTTCGTCTCGATCCGTCCTATCGTTCGAGTTTTACGATAAAAACCATAAAACTTTGTTTTCTCGAAAAGAACTCGAGGAAATCGTATAAAACGACAATGGTTAAACGAAACACCGAATATTGCCTAAACTATACGATTTATTAGAGATTTTTCGTAAAAAATCGTACAAAACGCGTTTTTAATAAAACCCTGAGTAAATCGTAGAAAACGGCAACGATTAATCAAAACATCGAACATTGCTTAGCTTTACGATTAACTCGAGAAACTTATCTAAAAACGGCATCGTATCAGGAAACGATCTCGTCTAAAGTCGTAAAACGGATTTATCGCAAAACGGCTCGGAAAGTCATAAAACGCGATAAAAGCCACTAGCGACTTTAAACAAAGCCAACCCGAAGATACGACGACGTTTTGGTGATTTACTCGCAGAAAGAAGATAAATGTCAAACTTAAAGATAAATGTCAAGTTTGAGGATAAATAGAAGATTTCCGCGGGAAAAAAGGAAAGATCGAGATAAATGGAAGATTTCCGCGGGAAAAAAGGAAAGATCGAGATAAATGGAAGATTCTCATTAAACTCGAATCTAGGCGAAATGGAAAGACTAAACCGCCTAGGAAGGGAGTATATAAGCAAGAGACATAGGGCAGAAGCAAAGGGATGAAATCCAGAGCTCTCATCTGAGACTTTCACAACTTTTCTAGACTTCGAATTTTCCGCACTTAGAAACTTAGGCTTTTTCTCGACAAGTTCGGTTTCTATGAATGGCGCTCAATTACTAGACGAACTCGCCCAGGCAGTTCGATCTCTGGTCCAGCTCTACCAACTGAACTACGTTCGACTTGATCCTCGAAAGGGGTACGTAGGCAGCCTTTCATAAGGTTCAGTCCGAAATCAATCAAATCCTTTTTCTTATCTTTTTCCGTCTTTTGTTATCGAGCTGCGACTCGATTAGGTTTAAGGTTTTTATGTTGATAACTCATTGACGGCCCTGCGGCCAAAGCCTTTGTAAACCCTTGTAATGATCGCAACGCCCTTACGCGAAACTGAAATAAGATCTACTTTTTCTTTAAATTCGTTTTATTACGTTTTTCGTATTTTTTCGCATTTATTTGGTTACTTGTCGTTGGCTTTCGCAGAGATCGGGTTCCTCTGGAAAATTAGGGTTTTCCTAAGTTTCCTTATTTAACGGAAATCGACAAGTGTGAATTTCGGTTCCCACAGTTTGGCGCTAGAAGGAGGGGGGGGGGGTCGGATTACTCTTACTCATAGCCGAAAAACGCTTGACCAAAACGATGTCTGGAGGTATGAAAGAAAAAGTCGCAACTCGCAAAAATATGCTGGTAAAACAACTCTAGCAGCGACTGCTCCTACAGCCAACGCTCACGCAAACGCTGTAGTACTCAACAAAATTGAAAACCTAATCGCGACTCTTCGCCACGGGAAGAGCGACAAAATAAGCTCACGATTTCTTTCTCAGATCACTGAGGGAAACAATAAAATCTATCAAACCCCATAGAGTTTTTCTTATTTCTGAGTTGGACAAATCTCACGGGTTGAGCAAAAGACGTTTTCCGAGAACTTTTCGGAAAAATAAAACTTGCTCTCCCAGAAACCGCGGAACAAACCGTAAGTTACTCGCGAAATAAACCCTAGGTTACTCGCGGAAAAACTCTAAGTTATTCACGTTAAAACCCTAGGTTTTCGCGGAAACTTCTAGGTTAATCGCGGCAAAACCCTAGGTCACCCGCGAAAAGTCCTTAGGTTATTCGTGGAAAAACCATAGGTTACTCGCGGAAAAACTCCAGGTTATTCGCGACAAAAACCGTAGGTTATTCACGGCAAAACCCTAGGTTATTCGCGACAAAACCCTAAAGTTCTCGCACAAGAACCTTAGGCTACTCGCAGAATCGGGCAATACTATCCAGCCGAAAAGACGGTGCATGAGTCGGCCAAGCAACCTAGCTTGCCATCTTGGCAAGCTGACCGGCTCTCCACCTCGTCCTAGAGGCACTGAATTTTCCCCGAGGATCCGCACAATCCAACTAATAGCTACGGTGAGCCTGATCTTACTCTAAACAATAATCGCACTGCTTTTTGTTTCGTCTCAATCGGACTTTCCGTTGAGATTCTACGACGAAAACAAGTCAACTCCACGAATCGAGATCACCCGCGCCAAGCGTCTTAGCTCGCCGAACGTAGAGCTAAACCAAGCGTCTTAGATCGCTGAACGTAGAGCTGAACCAAGTGTCTTAGCTCACCGAACGTAGAGCTAAACCAGGCGTCTTAGCTCGCTGAATGTAGAGCTAAACCAAGCGTCTTAGCTCGCCGAATGTAGAGCTAAACCAAGCGTCTTAGCTCGCCAAACTTAGAGCTGAACCAAGCGCCTAGCTCGCCCGAGAGACGCTAACTTTACCCCAAGGGTTCTTACCATCCAGATCGCCACACGGCGAGCTGAAAGGGTTCACCCAACTTGCCCTACGTCGAAGCTGAACCAATCCTTGAGTTTCTCTCTCGAGTCTTGACCGCGCTGATTCTCGTTTTGTCTCAACCGGAATTTCCATCGAGATTTTATGATAAAACCGCAAAGACTTTTTCTTCGTATAAGTTCGAATCAATCGTCTAAAACGGCAACGGTTGACTTAACACCAAAGTTGCCTAAACTATACGAGAAATCTGAACTCTCTAAACCCAATCCGGTTTTACGAAACTCTGCCAAACTAAGTCGAAAATATCCAATCATAAACACGTGATTGATTTTTTCGGTGTACGAAGCGCACCTTGTCGGTCAAATAAAACCAGCAGTACGAAGAAACAAGAACATGAGCTCCTATGGTTAAGTCTTGTCCCCGCTCCGATACTCATGCTGGGTAATTCGTCGAGACCGGTAAGTCAAAAGACGAAGAACGAAGAATAGACGATCCCAAATCATCGACGAAACTAAGGTATGTCCGATTTGAAAATTTTATTAGATTTCTAATTTCTCGTAGGTAAGAAACGAAAACGTCTTGTAAACTGCCGTGAAACCTAGAGAACTTAGAATTTAGAGGATAGTCTAGCATGCTAAATCGTAGGCAATTTTTGTCTATCCCGATTTGCTGTTCTCTAACCATTCAGGAATAACTCGCAAACCGATCCAATCTCTCGTACAACCGAGAAACAATCGCCACGCATTCGAACGTACTCATTTCCTAAAAGAAAGAAGGAGCTAGAGACACTGACGTCTCTTAAAACCGACTTGCTCCTAGAAATTTTCGTAAACCAGACATACTCCAACTCATCGCCAATCTACCACAGTCTTTAACCAACCCGGATTATCGATCATCCGAATCCTTCAAAGGAAACTCGTCTTTTTTCTTTTCGTCGAATATTTTCCCTTGCGTCGAGAAAACACTTTCTATAAAGCAAACTCTCGCCAAAACAAGCAGAAAAATATTCGGACAATGCGACGCCTCGTCAAAATCATCACAAAAGCAAATGACAATCTAAGAACCGTCTAAACGCTAAAAACTGATCCAAAAACGTCTGGGAAATAAGCTCGAGGACTATACAGCATCTCTCGTCGCAACCATGCGGTTAGAAAATCTCTGCGAAACTTCAGAGTGAAACTCGATAATTTGCCGAAGTTATAAAGATCTTCTCCAACTTGGTAAAACAAGTTCCGTATAAGAATCGAAAAATTATACGAGAAATCTTTAGGCGTCAAAGCATTGATCTCGTTCTCCATCGAACCAAGTGAGTCACGGAATAAAATAGAGAACACAAAGCAGCAATAGAGAACACGTCCTCCCTTCTCGCTGACTCATCCTATTGCTGATCATGTGATTCATTCCGCCCGAGAAACCCGCTAAAACATTTTGCGACTAGATCTCGGTGAAATAAATTTTGGTAAAACTCCACGAGTGACTCCGAAAAAACTACCACTGAAGAATCAAAAACTAAGCGGAAAGGTTTCTCGAAAAATCTGCGGAAACATTGTTAACCCAATGCGTCGCGTCGATTTACTAAATTCATCGCCCATTGCTTACGCGAGAAATCCTTCGTATAGTCAGGATCATGTCATAACGAAGTAACTTTCGAAAGTAAACGTAACAGGTTTTGCGAAAAGTACTTTCCTTATAGCAAAAACCAAGCTATACGATCCGGCACTGGGCGGCCAATCTAAACTTTGCCTCCTCGCGATACGATCTGAAAGATCTCACTCTTTAGCCCATCGGTTCACGAGTATCCGCTCTCATTCCTCCCGTTTACATCCGAGAATGAGACCGCCCCGCAAACGACTCCGCACGGGCTCTGCATCGAGCTTCTTAAGATCTGTCTCCCTCGAGTAAAAAAAAAAAAAACAACTTCCATACAAAGGAAATTTTATACGAAACTTTCACTGTAGAAATCAAACATAAAACGGAAAAACGTTTTCTATAAACACGGGCATACTTGGCATATCAAGCTCGACAAACGCTACTTGGCTGTTGTTTGATTGCGCTTCACTTCAATGCCAAGTTTACAAACCGACTCGACCTTTTCGATAGCACGAAAGTGTCGTGGTCTAATCCTCTACCAAATACGACCTTGGCTGTGCGGCTGAACACAACCTTCACGCCAAGCCAATACTTTCAACGGATAATGCAAACTTGTCAAAAATCGGCTAAGTTCTGTACTTTCGCGATTCACTCTATTCCCGAAGCAAGTTGCCTACAAAATCCGACGTATAAGAAAACACTCGTACCAGAGCTCCTAAAGCCGTACGAATCTCGGAAGGTCAACACTTCACAAAGCACCGTAACAAAAAACGCTTTGTTTCGGGGAAACAACTTACGCGACCTCTCGGTCCTAATTGCTCTAGCACAAATCGTAAAACTACCTAACATCAAAACAGGAATGTAAGTTTAATTGCGAATATCCGCAAACGAACCAAAGTGTTCCTTCAAAGCAGGGTTAAGACAAAACCATCGCAACACCGCGCATCATCTTCGAGCCCGCAAACGTTCCGAACACGGAACGCGGCATATAAAATAAAAACCAACTTTCGGCACTGCGAGACGTCGCAGACGCCCGGAGATTAGTTTTTCACCCCAAATACCTTCATCGATAAAGTCATTTCTTGGAAGACCTAACAGTCCGTCAGCGACTATAAAATTACGCAAAACTTCTTAACGTACGTATCCTTCGCAACATCTATCGCCTAAAAAGTTTGTTGCTGATCACAACATACTCGCAACAGTCCTAAACAAACTTAAGTTATCTCGGAGAGATAGCTCTCGAACACCCGACACAAGGGTAATAGCGCTATAAAAGAAATCCAAACTTTTGGTCAGCACTTCCGGGCAACTTAGAAATTGTTCCCGGTGAGATGCTCGGTTTCAACCAGATGAATCATATAAGCCGAGAACCTATCGCGGATTCTAAATCGGTATGGAATCAGGTTAAAATCGCAACAGGCAAAACGAAAGCCGACTAGTCATCGCATAGCCTCAATCCGAAAGTAAACCTAGGTCTTGCCCTAAACCCAGCACACTGGTCGCTAACGTCTTAAGGCATGAATCGAGATCCTAAAGGCATGTCTCTTCGTCTATATCTAAACGCTCACTCGATTTACTAAACATCCTAAAACGGGAAAACGAACAAGGTGATACACTAAGGGAAAAAGGAATGCGAGATGACAACTCGCGGACCTCCCTCAATATCAACTCATATTCTTCCCGCTCATTCATACGAATAAAAACACGCTCTTAACAACGCAAACTGATTTTTAATAAAGCAGCAAAAGCAGCAGGGACTCAGAGCCGCACACGGCCAGTCCAAAAACTATAACGGCCACGCTCGGCCAGACCAAACGGCCTACGAGGCTAGTCTCAAGGCCGGCAAAAGTCCAGATGCCATCGACATCAATATGCTCGATAATTCCTACACGACATATAACTAGACCGTAAAGGTCTTGCTAGGAAACAGGTCATACGAACCTTAACTCTGAAACGAACTACGAAAGGCTTGATCCCCTTAAAAGGGTACGTAGGCTGCCTTCACAAGGCGCAACCCTAATCTTAAACGCTTTCCGCTCCCTGGAGAGTGGAAAGATCACTTTCAATGGACCTTTCCAACCATTAATTCCGCCTAACTTAACTAAAACTGGCTAACCACTCGCAAGAACCTTATGCTAAAGGCTCAAGATTCTAGCGAGCTGGGGGGCTAACTGTTGGTGTCAAAATCGGTCACAACGGAATCAATGGCAAAAAAGTCTCCGCAGAAAATATAAAAGAAATCATTTTATAAAACTCGAAGAATCGTTTTATAAAACTCGAAGAATCGTTTTATAAAACTCGAAGAATCGTTTTATAAAACTCAAGAATCGTTTTATAAAACTCGAAGAATCGTTTTACAAAACTCGAGAATCGTGTTATAAAACTCGAAGAATCGTTTTATAAACTCGAGAATCGTTTTATAAAACTCGAAGAATCGTTTTATAAAACTCGAGAATCGTTTTATAAAACTCAAGAATCGTTTTATAAAACTCAAAAAATCATTTTATAAAACTCAAGAATTGTTTTATAAAACTCAAAGAATCGTTTTATAAAACTCGAGAATCGTTTCATAAAACTCAAGAACCGTTTTATAAAACTCGAGAATCGTTTTATAAAACTCAAGAATCGTTTTATAAAACTCAAGAATCGTTTTATAAAACTCGAAGAATCGTTTTATAAAACTCGAGAATCGTTTTATAAAACTCGAAGAATCGTTTTATAAAACTCGAGAATCATTTTATAAAACTCGAAGACCGTTTTATAAAACTCGAGAATCGTTTTATAAAACTCGAGAATCGTTTTATAAAATTCGAGAATCGTTTTATAAAACTTGAGAATCGTTTTATAAAACTCGAGAATCGTTTTATAAAACTCGAGAATCGTTTTATAAAACTCGAGAATCGTTTTATAAAACTCAAGAATCATTTTATAAAACTCGAAGATCATTTTATAAAAACTCGAAGAATCGTTTTATAAAACTCGAGAATCATTTTATAAAACTCGAGAATCGTTTTACAAAACTCGAAGATCGTTTTATAAAACTCGAGAATCATTTTACAAAATCGTGAAAAACCGAAACCGCCGCAAAACGCGAACTAGTCACGACTAGTTCGTCAGGCAAACTAGGAGCCTCCCGACTAGTTTGCCTGCTGGCAAACTAAGCCTGCTCGGGTTAGTTCGCCAGCAGGCGAACTAGGAGCTTCCCGACTAGTTCACCTGTTGGCGAACTAAGCCAGCTCGGCTTAGTTTGCCAACAGGCGAACTAGGAACCTCCTGACTAGTTCGCCAGCTGGAGAACTAGAGACTCCCCAACGGCGAACTAAGAGGTGCTGACTTTGCCCCACAGGTTCTTATCGCCTAGTTCGCCATATGGCGACCTGGCCAAGCTGAACTAGCTCGCCGTACGTCGAGCCGACAATCCCGAGCCTCGATCTCCCACATCTTTGATTCAAGGAATACGTCCTTCGACACGATCGTATTCCGAATCACGGTCGAAATGTCTCCCGTTTCGTCTCGATCCGTCCTATCGTTCGAGTTTTACGATAAAAACCACAAAACTTTGTTTTCTCGAAAAGAACTCGAGGAAATCGTATAAAACGGCAACGGTTAAACGAAACACCGAATATTGCCTAAACTATACGATTTATTTGAGATTTTTCGTAAAAACTGTACAAAAGGCGTTTTTAATAAAACCCCGAGTAAATCGTAGAAAACGGCAACAATTAATCGAAACATCGAACATTGCTTAGCTTTACGATTAACTCGAGAAACCTATGTAAAAACGGCATCGTATCAGGAAACGATCTCGTCTAAAGTCGTAAAACGGATTTATCGCAAAACGGCTCGGAAAGACATAAAACGCGATAAAAGCCACTCGCGACTTTAAACAAAGTCCAACCCGAAGATACGACGACGTTTTGGCGATTTACTCGCAGAAAGAAGATAAATGTCAAACTTGAAGATAAATGTCAAGTTTGAGGATAAATAGAAGATTTCCGCGGGAAAAAAGGAAAGATCGAGATAATTGGAAGATTCCCATTAAACTCGAATCTGGGCGAAATAGAAAGACTAAACCGCCATGGAAGGGAGTATATAAGCAAGAGGCATAGGGCAGAAGCAAAGGGACGAAATCTAGACATCTGAGACTTTCACAACTTTTCTAGACTTAGAATTTTCCGCACTTAGAAACTTAGGCTTTTTCTCGACAAGTTCGGTTTCTATGACTGGCGCTCAATTACTAGACGAACTCGCCCAGGCAGTTCGATCTCTGGTCGAAAGGGGTACGTTGGCAGCCTTTCATAAGGTTCAGTCCGAAATCAATCAAATCCTTTTTCTTATCGTTTTCCGTCTTTTGTTATCGAGCTGCGACTCGATTAGGTTTAAGGTTTTTATGTTGATAACTCGCTGACGGCCCCGCGGCCAAAGCCTTTGTAAACCCTTGTAATGATCGCAACGCCCTTACGCGAAATCGAAATAAGATCTACTTTTTCTTTAAATTCGTTTTATTACGTTTTTCGTATTTTCCGCATTTATTTGGTTACTTGTCGTTGGCTTTCGCAGAGATCCGGTTCCTCTGGAAAATTAGGGTTTTCCTAAGTTTCCTTATTTAACGGAAATCGACAAGTGTGAATTTCGGTTCCCACAATGTCTTCTTGCCATAGCTTGACATCTTATGATCCACTGAAGTAGCTCGATAAGTATCTTCTCAATTGCAGTTACTTCACTTGGTAAGTTATATATATTTTGAATAAGATTAAATCCTAAAGTCTCAATGTTTCAGATCTATAAGAGTAACACTTAGTTTCCTTTGTGTTTGTTTTACAGGTACCATAGTTCCAAGGATTATGCATGTATTTGCTTGCTCTTGCGGTTAGTGATATTATTGGTTTATATCTTGTGCCTCTTATTTTCTATCTTATTTCAACCATTTTCTTAGGCAGTTATTGATATTGTGCCCCTTCTTTGGAGTTCGTAATATCTATAGAAGATTCTCTCGACTGAATGAAGAAGTCAGGTTCTAGGGGGCTTTGCTCGAGTTCAAAGCAAAGGAAGGAGTCAGGTTTCCGTGAGCAACAGGCTTCTCCACAGCTATATCACTGGCATCCATAAGTCACAGCCAAGCCAGTCATAAAACGCATCCTTGACTTCACAGGTACTCTCTCAGTCTACTCTGTTTGACAGCCTATAATTCTCTTTCAAACCTACCGTATCTAATTGTGGTTCTGTCTCTCTTCTCTTATTGCAGAATCGGAAAGTTATTGCAACATCTCCATCCACAAATGTTAGAAATTTGATTAACAAGTTCAAGAACACAAGTGAAAGAGAGAGAGATAGATCTGTAAATTTGAATTTTAAGAGAGAGAGTAAAAGAAGGATTTATCTTCCTTAATCCGTTATCAACATCTCCAACTACATTTTAAAGACATACACTTTGGTATGAGACAAGACTTATAATAGTAAACAAAGATGCATATGCCCAAGTTGATAGTGACTTCTCACAACAGCTATAAGTCCCACTTGTTGTTCCAAAAGTCTCCAACGTCTATAAATCACTTTTGCAATCATTTTTCTCAAGTCGTCCTCAAGTCCTCCTCAAGTCTTCCTCAAGTCTTCCTCAAGTCTGGTGTACATTCTCAAGTCTGGTCTACAATCTCAAGTCTAGTGAATAGATTCTCAAGTCTGGTATACAACCTCTCAAATCTGGTGAACAGATTCTCAAGTCTTCTTGTCTCTTTTATTCCTCTTGTCAATACTCCCCCTCAAGCTTAGCCATAAGGTATGGTTAAGCTTGGAACCATGAAGACAACCCCTCGTTAAAACCTCTGCATAGAAAACCCTTTGGGATAAAACCACACAAAGGAAAGAGTAGGTGCTTCATGATTGCGAGGATCTAGTTAGGTCTATGAGTCCCTATCTTGGGTGTATGAACTCACAGACCTTAAAGCTTGCTCCCTTGGTAAAGATATCAGCTAGCTGGTCTTCACTTCTAGTATAGCAAGGTAAAATGATCTTTTGCTCCACAGCTTGTCTCACCTTGTGACAATCAACTTCAATGTGCTTAGTTCTTTCATGGAACACTGAGTTTGATGCTATGTGGATAGCTGCCTGGTTATCACAATGCATGGTAATTGGTGTTGTTGCTTCTATGCCCAAGTCTCTTAACAGGTTTATGATCCAAATGAGTTCACTAGTGAGCTTCCTCATTGCCCTATACTCTGCCTCTGCACTTGAACACGATACCACCTTTTGCTTCTTGCTCTTCCATGTGACTAGGTTGCCTCCAATGAAAGTACAATAGCCTGTTGTTGACCTCCTATCTACTCTATCACCAGCCCAATCAGCATCACAATATCCCACTATCTCTGTGCTCTTATTGCAACCCATCCAAACACCTTGACCAGGAGCCTCTCTTAGATATCTCATGATCCTTTCCACCATATTCCAATGATGAACCTTTGGTGCTTGCATATGTTGGCTGGCTTGATTCACAGCAAAACTGATGTCTGGTCTTGTAGTGGTGAGATAGATTAACTTCCCTACCATCCTTCTATAGAGCTTGAAGTCGCCAAATGGAGTATCTTCAAACTCCCCCTCACGCAAGATTTTGTACCCTTCTTCAAGTGGTGTCCTAGCTACTTTTGCTCCAAGCTTTCCTGCCTCATTTAAAAGATCAAGTGTGTACTTTCTTTGAGATAAGAAAAGCCCCTCTTTAGAGCGGCATATTTCTATCCCTATAAAGTACTTTAGCTCACCCAAATCTTTAATATCAAAGCTAGATTTGAGGAAAGCTTTAGTAGAGATGATACCTTCCTTGTTGCTTCCTGTGATGATGATATCATCCACATAGATAAGTATCACCACAATTCCTTGCTTGCTTGTGAGGGTGAATAAAGTATGATCTGCTTCTGACTTTACAAACCCTCTTCCATTGAGAGTTACTCAACTTATGATACCAGGCCCTAGGTGACTGTTTTAATCCATAGATTGCCTTCTTCAACCTTAGGATATTTCCTGGCTTGACCATGTCTTCCATACCAGGAGGTGGTCTCATGTAAACCTCATCCTCCAGCTCTCCTTGTAGGAAAGCATTCTTGACATCCATCTGCCATAAGTCCCATTCTAGGTTCACGGCCAGAGAGAGTAGAATCCTTATAGTATGCAGCTTGGCCACTGGTGAAAATGTGTCTAGATAGTCTTCTCCATAGACCTGAGTGTACCCTCTTGCAACCAACCTTGTCTTCTTCCTTTCTGGTTTTCCGTTAGCAAGATATTTGATGGTGAAGAGTAGCATGCTGGTCACAGCTTTCTTGCCTTTAGGTAGTTCAGATTCAAACCATGTATCATTCTTTTCCATAGCACCCATCTCATCTCCCACTGATTCTCTCCATTCATCATCTTCCATTGCCTCTTCATAGGTCTTTGGAATGAAATTTTGGTCGAGATTGGTTAAGAAGACTTGGTGTTGTGGAGGAAAGGTTGCCATTGAGCATGTTGCTTGTATGGGATGTGCTACTGTATTGCTGTTGAAGTACACTTTGTTGTTGACCCAATTAGATGGCCTTCTCACTCTGGTGCTTCTTCTCAATGGCTGAATCTGTTGTTTTGTTCTTCTTCGGTCACAGTTTCCTCATGCTCCTCTTGATCTAAATCCTCATTAGACTGATCAGAATCTGTTTCTCCTATTCCATCTTGATCAGGTGATGGTTCTGAATCATCTTCCTCTTGTCTTTGGTGTTGTGATTCAGGTTCACTGCCCCCCTCATGATCAAGATGGATAGCCTTATCAACTGGTGTAGTCTGAGCAAGTGCTGGACTAGGCGCACCTTTAGAAGAACCAACAACTTCGGGGACTGGTGGTGAATCCGTGTGTGGTCTAGCACTGGACTGAGGCTGGTTAATGCCTAGACTCTCCAAAATAATCCTCAAGTTGTTTGCCCTATCAGATTGTCCATGAGAGAGATCTTTAAGGTTTTCCCGACTCTCTCCTCATAGAACCCTTTTAATTCCACAAATTTGACATCTCTTGAGACTAAGACTCTTCTTGAATCTGGGGAGTAGCACTTATATCCTTTCTGTGTGTGAGAATACCCAATAAACATGGCCTTGACACTCTTTGACTATAGCTTGTTTCTTTGTTCACCTGGTGTCAAGACAAAGCAAACACACCCAAACACACGCAAATGATCAATTGGAGGTTTGATCTTGTTTAATACCTGAAAAGGAGAGACATCTTGGAGGAGTTTAGTTGGAATTCTGTTGATTAGATAGCATGCTGAGACTACAGCATCTCCCCAAAACCTTTTAGGGACATTGGTGTGGAACATCATGCTCCTTGCAGCCTCCATAAGATGGCGATTTTTCCTTTCAGCAACTCCATTTTGTTGTGGTATGTATGGGCAACTTGTTTGGTGTATTATCCCGTGCTTGGCTAAGTGAGTTTTGAAGGCTTGACTTGTGTATTCTCCACCATTATCAGACCTAAAAAATTTAATCTTGGAATTGAAGTGGTTAGATACATAGCTTTGAAAGTTAATGAAGGCCTCTAAAACTCTATCTTTGGTTTGGATCAAGGTAAGCCATGTGTACTTCGATTTTTCATCTATAAATGTAACAAAGTACTTATGATTTTCTCTAGAAACACATGGTGCAGTCAACACATCAGAGTGTACAAGATCAAAGCAATGCTCATAACTAGTTATAGATTTAGGAAAAACAGATTTGCAATGTTTACCAAGAATACAAGCCTCACAATTTTCATTCTTAAAAGAGAGATTAGGTAACATCAATCCTAAAGTACGAGGATGAGGGTGGCCTAATCTAGCATGCCATAAAACCTCACTAGTTAAAACAGACGCAGATTTAAAAGCATAAGAGTAATCTGATCTAAGCTTGGTGTCTTCAAGAACATAAAGCTCTCCCTTGCTCACACCTTGTCCCAACATCTTGCTAGTCTTAATATCCTGAAAGCACACATCATTAGGACTGAAAATAACCTTGCAATCTAGATCACTAGTTGCTTTCTTGACAGATATTAAGTTAGATGTGAATTTAGGCATGTAAAAGGCTTGAGACTCCTTATCAAACAGTTTCAGATTACCTACACCCTCAATGGGTATTTGATCACCATTTGCAATTAGTACATTACCTAAGGCAGGTTTGATATCACTAATTTACTGAGCATCCCTAATCATGTGATGAGAAGCTCCTGAATCAATGATCAAAGGCCAAGGAGTGTATAATGCATTTTGAATAGAATTTAAACAATTACTACTTATGTTACCAGCATTTGCATTGAGAGCCTTTATGAGGGCTTCAATGTCTGACTTTGTTATGTGAGTGTCACCATAGAATGGCTGAGAAGAAGCTTGTGAGGTTGATCCAGTGACATGAGTGGTAGATACCATAGCTCGCCCATCTTGTCCTATGTGTGTAGCTCCATTGGACTGGTGTGTCTCATAAACTCTTGCTTCATGCGATCTGGCTGTTGGATTGTTCTTTGGTGGTCTGAGGTGAGGATGAAGTATCCAGCAGTTGGTCTTGGAGTGCCCTTCCCTTTTTCAATGCTCACAAGTCACACGCTTTTCATTAGGCTTGTAGTATGACTTGTGAGCTGAACCGGTTTCTGCCTTCTCCACCTTGTTAGCCATGGATAACTCTCCTTTACCACCAAATAGACCTTCTGACCCTAGATCCTTGTGTAGTTGAGAACACACATCATCCATACTTGGCAGCTCCTTAGCTCTCAAAATGTGTTTAATAACATCATTAAAGCTTGAATCAAGTGTAAGGAGCAGTCCAAATATCTTGTCTTGTTCATGCCTTTCTTCAATGACACTGAGATCAGTAGTGCTTGGTCTTAGGACCTCAAGCTCTGCCCTGGCTGTACCTCCCTAGATGTTTGGTGAAGTCCATACCTTCTTGTTGCAGGTTGTTTATGGCTCTCTTTACTTCAAAGATTCTAGTCAAATTTGAAGTGTTGCCATACACCTTGGATAGAGTATCCCATAGTTGTTTTTCTGTCTCACAGTGTGAGTATGTCTCCATAATAGGAGTATCAAGTGAGTTGTGCAAGATAGACAGCACCATAAGATCTTCTTGACCCCATTTGCTTTCATCTACCACTACAATCTCCTAGCCATCTTTCTCTTGAGTAATCTGTTTTGGGGTTGCACTTGAAGTTACATGCTCCCATAAACCTCTTCCACCAAGAGCTGTCTTGGCCAATCTTGACCAGATAAGATAGTTTCCACCTTTGAGTGTTGCTGGAATCATCAAGGGCTTGTGCTCCCATGAGTGCTTGTGCTTCTCCATCTTCTTCTGTAGCTATTATCCACCGGTTAAAAGAGAGTACCACACAAGGATTTGAAATTTTGAGTGTGGATCTTGAACAGTATCAAGTAATGAGTTGGATACTTCTTTAGAAAGGAGGTAGAGTGAAAAAAAAGAGAAAGAGAGAGCAAGCCAAGAACAAAGATGAACTCAGCAAGAACAAGAACTATTATCCAATGGACAAAAGGAAATCTGAGTGAATTTTGAGAAACTAATCAGATGAAATGAAAGAGTAAGTGAAGTAATAAAGATTTGCAGAAGCAATTAGGTGCTCAAGAGCTTGTTTGCTCTGATACCATGTTAGAAATTTGATGAACAAGTTCAAGAACACAAGTGAAAGAGAGAGAGAGAGATCTGTAAATTTGAATTTTAAGAGAGAGAGTAAAAGAAGGATTTATCTTCTTTAATCCATTATCAACATCTCCAACTACATTTTAAAGACATACACTTCGGTATGATACAAGACTTATAATAATAAACAAAGATGCATCTGCCCAAGTTGATAGTGACTTCTCACAACAACTATAAGTCCCACTTGCTGTCCCAAAAGTCTCCAACGTCTATAAATCACTTTTGCAATCATTTTTCTCAAGTCGTCCTCAAGTCATCCTCAAGTCATTCTCAAGTCTTTCTCAAGTCTTCCTCAAGTCTGGTGTACATTCTTAAGTCTGGTGTACAATCTCAAGTCTGGTGAACAGATTCTCAAGTCTGGTGTACAACCTCTCAAGTCTGGTGAACAGATTCTCAAGTCTTCTTGTCTCTTTTATTCCTCTTGTCAATAACAAATTCTAACACATGATCATATGTGTCTGGAATACATTAGGTTCTTTTTTTTGTTCTCTTTCTGGGTTAACTTTTTGTCTCTGTGATGTTTGACAGTTTTTGATTTTCTTGTTAGGATCTACATTACATTATTAATGTTTGTTAACACAGTTGTAAATAATTTTATTTATTTATTTATTAGTGAATATATTTAGTTCTGCTCACTAATTAAAAAATATTGGACAACAAATCTATTATATTAAAAGAGAAGTCATGACTCATTTCATGTGTGATTTTTTTTCATTTGGACCATTAGCAAAAAAACTTTATTAAATATATTTCATTTCTTTGTAACCACTTCAATCATAATATCTTTTGATATCTTTCTATTTTAAATATGTATTAATTCTTTTTAACAAATCTGTTGAAAAGATTTTAGCAAGATCTTAACTTTAAAAACATTATATAAATATTTTACTAATTAATAACTTGTATAATTTCGAATTAGTAATGAAATTAATTATACATTAATATATATATATATATAATGAAAACAAAATGTTATTCTTTTTATCTATTTCATAATCATAATCTATCATATTAACTGAAACTATTATAATCAAGTGAATGTTATAAAATTACATTAAATTGATAAATTAATTATTTTCAAAAATAGAAAATATTAATTTTAAAAATATAAAATATATTGGCAGAACGGATTAAGATTAGTAACTATAAATAAATGTATAAAATTAACATATCTTAAACTTTTATAATATCATATTATCTATATAAACATAAAAAGTTTGCTAAACGGTAATCTAGCTTTGAAACTCAGATAATAATTTAGTATAAATTAAATATAAAGTAATTTTCAAATATGATTTTCATGCATATATTAATATTAATAATTAAATATAAATCCAATAAGATTATATATAAAAAGAAACTATTGAAACAACTGATATTAACATACAAGCTATAAAATTATTGTGTTTGTAATAATTATACAAACATTTAAACATATGACTAACGTTATTAATGATATAAAACTAATATATATGTATATAAATATGAAAACAAATCCCGCGCGGTTGCGCGGGTTAAAATCTAGTTGTTTTTCTTAAAGTTATAAATTATATTAGCTAAGCCTATAGATAACTCAAATCAAAAGCTAGAAGTAACCAAAAATAATACGTAGCCAAATCCGTGGCTACATTTGATATATAGCTACAATAAAAAGGTTGCTAAAATCGTCACAAATCAAGTCATTGCTAATCTCTCGCTATTGGCTACAAAATCTGCAGTCTATTCTGTCCCTACTGACCTAAGGATTGGCTACTGACCTACGGATTGGCTATGGATCACAGTTAGCGTCGGAACTGAGACCAAGGATTTAGTTCTGTTGCCATCTGTTGTCATTCTAAATTTAGCAACAGATTTGGGCCATTAGCTACAAATAATCCTTAGCTATTTCAGTGATTGCTTGTAGTGAATGTAAGTTCACATTATCTTTTGATTTGGTTACACTGGGATATCTGTCTATGTAGTTGGATATTCTACATACTTAGAGCATCATTAGTGGACAATCTCTCAGACTGAATTTCCCAAGTTATTTATAATAATTTTAACACATTATTTAGTTATATATTTACAAATAATAATAACATATGGTTATAGACATGACACGTAGCTTTAAAGTCTCTGCTCTTCTAACAAAAATCTCTTCCCACACATACGTCTCTCATTATTGCTTCACTCTCTTTCCTCTTTTTAAATTTCTTTATTATTATCTAAGTGAGAGACTGGCTAAATAATCTATCACTGCTGATGCTCTTATATGCATGATTGATTTGAAGGATTTGATTCATTCTTGTAATCCATGTCTTTTTTTGTAGAGATGGTAATTTTTTTAACACTGAAAATCATTTTATTACAAATAGTCGGTTCACGATACCATTAATTAAAATGTAGTAACGAAATAAAAGAGATTAGAAACTAACACATCCACACATCATTATGGGCTATGGTAAGTTCTTAACTGAAGCATATTTGTGTACTAAGGTAAAAGAGGAGAATAAACATAACATAGTTGCATGTATATCATCTTTACCACTTGAAAGCTGCATAACGGATCACAAACCGATAAAATTGGCGTTTTCGTGTCCCCAACAAGAAAAGCACACCGTCGACCATTGACTCCAGCAGAGACCATTATACTTCTAATAAACAACTATCGTAAGAACGCAACTCTTAGTTGGGAATGAAAAGCTAAGCAACACGTGCCACATTGCCACCGGAACCGCACATGCTATACTGGTGGCAGAAACGACAATCCACACCAATGCTCAAATCCATCAAAGTGAGAGAATACCACATCTAACAGCGTACACACTGCCATGGAAACTACAAGAATAAAAAGCCACGACCATAAAATCACCATCACCATAAGCAACATCCAACCCATCACTGAGGATAGAGAACCCAAGGTATGAGGAATAATATAAAGCGCACCACGAGAAGAGAAGACATACTGACCCCAGCCCATCCACGAACCCCCCAACACCATTAATCATCAAGAATCCAAAGTTACACAGAAAGCATATAGAACCAAGGAAAACAAAGAAGAGAGGATGAATATACATAAGATGAAAGGAGACCGATCCAAAAGAGAACCCATTCATCTCACATTTTCATCTTCTCTTTACATACACTCTAATTAAGTTGCATTCTTGATATATTGGTTAGCTCAAACCAATTCATAAAAACACTTAACCCCAAACATTTGGAAACCCGGAATGTTATTTCACATTATTTACAAAAGAAAGTATAGACTATTTGATATATTTCTATGATGAGATATGAATAACCAATTTATGAATAAGGCAAGAGATTCTTTTCATAGAGAGATTTACACAAAAAGACACTTTTTGTCTTCTCTTTTCTTTGGAAGACACATTGTGTATTTGACACATTTTATGTAGACAGCTACCTTTTTCAGACAAAAATAGCCTTGCATTAGTGTAAGGAGAAGGATATTGTTCCGGGATGTTTTCCGCCAGAACTACTATCAATAGACTCTATTTTTATTTCCAACAAAAATAATGATTTTAGATTATAATTAACTTTTTATTTCCCTAGCATATTTTTAGTTGTCATTATTTTATATTCCAATGTATAAATAAATATATAAATATATGAAACAAAATACAACTTTTTCTTTGTATTTTGATACTCATATATACATAAGTATTTTAATATTTCCAAATATATAATTTGAATTTATATCGTACGCAATGTTTTGTGGATACATTTTTTTATGACAACATTTTGTTATCTGTGGATAGGTGTTTTTTTTTACATCAAACGGCTATTTTATTACTCAAACTTGAGGTGGTCTGGGTAGCCAAACCGGAACATAGTAACCAACAAAATAAAGCTCTCTATGAAAATGTCTTGCATTCTTAGCTAAAGCATCTGAAATCTCGTTCTGAGCTCTTGGGATGTAGATAATCTTGAAGGCCGGGAAGCGTATTAGCAATGTCTTGATTGTCTCTAGTTCCATTGCAAATCCATCCACACCCACCCATTTCCACTAAACTGAGCTGTGGAAGTCCATGATCCATCTACCATACAGATATTATCCAGGCTTATGACCTGGAGCTCATTGTTATTGTGCTCTTGTGAAATAGGGGTTACCATCTCATTTGCGTTGTGCCAAGCCTGACATTCGCTTTCCGCATATCGAACAAATTCCAAGGGGTCTCTATCGATCCCTCTGAATAATTTGTCGTTTCGAGTTTTCCAAATATACCAGATTATCCAGAGATAAGGGTCTCTGTCTAACTCTGGTTCAACAATATTGTTCTTTCTCCAGAAAAGATAGTCAATATCAGCAAAGATGCTTCCTTTCAGAAAGATATTAGGACGGGGTGGTGTTGTCGAGTGCTCCCAAACTTGAAAGCAGGAGGGCACTCAAAGATGGCATGTGAAACCGTTTCCTCAGGCTCCCCAAATCTTGGATAATAATTATCACAGCGAAAATTCCTATGGTTCAGATTTTCCGTAACAGCCACATGACCAGTTAATAGTTGCCACATAAGATGTCACAACTTCTGAGGCGCTTTTACTTTCCAAGCAAAGGCTTGAAGTTTAGTTATGCTCGGTTCACTTATCTCCCTAGCCTCCTCAGACCTCAGTAGGTTTCGAGCTACCCAATATCCAGATTTAACAATGAATTGATCATTCTTAGTGAAATTTCAACAATAGGTAACCCGGCGATGTGTTGAACTTATAGCCATACTCCTTATGAGAGGTATGTCATTCATTGCCACATAATTCTCCAATAGTCGTACATCCCACTCCTTTGATTTCTGGTTGATAAGGTCACTCACTCTCATATTAGGATGCAGAACCGGAGCTATAGAATGGGCCGGTCTATGGATAGGTGTTATGTGGATACCTCTTTTAAATTTTCATATTCATAATGTTTTTGATAAAATCAAATAATATTTATTGTTATTTGTGGATATTGGAAGCATGTGAAAGTAAATAATATAATGTGGATAACTAAAAACTGTAAAAATGAGTTGTGGATATCAAAGTTGTGGATGGGCTGAGTTGGATGAATTCATAGTAAAAGTATTTAATCTGACTTCATGGAAAAAGTTGTTTGGATAAAATTTCATGAACAAAGTTTTGTGGATGAAATCTCATGAATACTATTTAATTGTCCATGGATCCTTCAACATAAACTTTAATCAAACTCATAAGGTTGTGTTGATATGGCATCCCACCCACCACCAATTGTTGTAACATAATCCACGACACCCTAAAATCCAATGGAGAAGTTGTTGTAATTAATCCGAAGAAATCCAACACATCTCCAATAAGAAAATCAGATACACTAAACCCACATTCAAGGATAAACAAAGGTGTCATGAGGTACGATTCCAAAAAAACACAAGTTACGAAACTATTGTGTTGGCAAACCAGATACAATAAAAAAAATTCATTAGACACAAGAAAGATATGAGTCTAAAACAAACAACAAACTGACAAACGCTGCGTTGTAGACACTGAACAAGTAATATCTCTTCTTTTGTAACTGGTTTTTATTCAAACTATACACATATGCTATCTAGCTCATGGACAAATTGGTCAAAAGGATATGTAAAAGTGTTCTCCAAACTCATGTGTTTTTAGGGATAATTTCAAACATATAATGTGTTTTCTGGGGTAATTTTTTTCCTTTGAATACTATAATGAGAGGATAGGAAGAGAGCTAAGAAAATTCACTCTTGTTTAAGTTTAGTATCCGCCAAACCAGCATGGACATTTATCCTTTTCATTTCTAAGTTGATTTAGCTCAACATAATTTGGGTAGTAATTTGAACATATTCACATTTACTTTCAAAAGTTTCTATAGCAGACAACAATGGTATGTATTGGTATACAACAAAATGGTTAGTTAGCCCATTGTTCAAATACAAAAACAAAACTCTTTATCTGTAACTTACTAATAAAGCAACTTTAAGTCTAATCTTAGACCAACCATTAACAGCTTGTGTTTAACATTCAAACACTTTCTGAACCACAAAAAAAGTTTTCACAAATTCATTTTGGTTGTTCTTTATCTAGAAACTTTCCTTTTTAAATTATACTAAAAGTTATCATAACAGCTGCGGCTGAAGAAGAGAAAATCAGGGTAACTAATATGACACGAACACAAAAACTCGTCAGCAGCTTCGAAGAGAGAGTTTACTAGCTTGTGTTCAAAGCCTCCATTTTGTGTCCATAAAAAACCTCTGAACTTGTATGAAGCAAGCCCACATACAGGTACCTATGGGCTTGTGACATATTATCGGTTTCTATGGGCTTCACAAGGCTCATTGGTTGTGCTCTGCTTGGGCCTACAAAAGCTGAACGCTGTCATTAAGATCTATCTACCAAGCAACTGTCTGAAACTGTTCTCATGAACACACATCTCGTTATGTTTGTCAATCAAAAGTAAAATGATCTTACACTAGATACATGTCACTATAATATAGGAACAAATTGAATTCAGTCAAGGAGATTAGCCGTGCTGATTAGATAAAGTTCTAAACAAGTGTTCTCTTGATCATTGCAACCGTGTAAATCTAAGGGTTGCTTGTCTTAGAGCAACATTAACGGTGTCCTTAGTGCACCCTTAAAAAATTAATTATCATTTGTTTAAACCAAAATAAATAGAAGACGGGGAAACGTATGTTAATTAGTAGGCGTTTAATTCACGTACTTAAGGGCATATATTGGCATTTTATGAGAAGGGGAAAAAAACTGATCACTTTCTCCTTTCTTTCTTCTTTCTCTCGTGCTCTCTCTCTCTCTCTCTCTCTCTCTCTCTCTCTCTCTTGCTCACAATTGTTGGTGTCAAAATTGGTCACGACGGAATCAATGGCTAAAATTCTCCGCAAAAGTAAAAATAAAAATACGTTTTATAAAACTCGAGAGATCGTTTTATAAACTCGAGAAATCGTTTTATAAGACTCGAGAAATAGTTTTATAAAACTTGAGAATCGTTTTATAAAACTCGAGAATCGTTTTATAAAACTCGAAGAATCGTTTTATAAAACTCGAGAGATCGTTTTATAAAACTCGAGAAATCGTTTTATAAGACTCGAGAAATCGTTTTATAAAACTTGAGAGATCGTTTTATAAAACTCGAGAATAGTTTTATAAAACTCGAAGAATCGTTTTATAAAACTCGAGAATCGTTTTATAAAAACTCAAAGAATCGTTTTATAAAACTCGAGAATCGTTTTATAAAAACTCAAAGAATCGTTTTATAAAACTCGAGAATCGTTTTATAAAACTCGAGAAGTCGTTTTATAAAATTCGAGAATCGTTTTATAAAACCGCGAAAAACCGAAACCGCCGCAAAACGCGAACTAGTCACGACTAGTTCGCCAGCAGGCAAACTAGAAGCTTCCCGACTAGTTCAACTGCTGGCGAACTACGCCAAGCTGGCTTAGTTCGCCAGCAGGCGAACTAGGAACTTCCCGACTAGTTCGCATGCTGGCGAACTAAGCCAGTTTGGCTTAGTTCGCCAGCAGGCGAACTAGAGATTTCCCGGACAGTTCGTCAAACCGGCGAGCTGGATCAGACCGGCTCGATTCTCCGTACGTTGAACCGACCATCCCGAGCCTCGATCACCCGCATCCCCGATTCGAAACTTACGTCCTTGGGCACGGTCTCATTCTGAACCACGGCCAAAACGTTTCTCGTTTCGTCTCGATCCGACTTATCGTTAGAATTTTACGATAATAACCGTAAAACTCCGTTTTCTCAAAAAGAACTCGAAAAAATCGTATAAAACGGTAACGGTTAAACAAGACACCGAACATCGCCTAATCTATACGATTTATCCAAGATTTTTCGTTAAAGTCGTAAAAAACGTATTTTTAATAAAAACGTCGAGTAAATCGTAAAAAACGCGTTTTTAATAAAAATGTCGAGTAAATCGTAAAAGACGGAAACGATTAACCGAGAAACAAACGTAGCTAAACATTACGATTATCTCGAGGAATTTACTAAAAAGAGCATCGAATCATGAAACGATTCCGTACAAGTTTGAGAAACGGATTTATCGCAAAACGGCCCGGAAGGTCCTAAAACGCGATAAAATCCCATCTCGCGATCTTAACAGAATCTAACCCGAAGATACGATAACGTTTTGGCGGTTTACTCGCAGAAGGAAAATAAATGTCAAGCTCGAAGATAAAAGGCAAGTTTGAAGACAAATAGAAGATTTCCGCGGAAGAAAAGGAAAGATCGAGAAAAATGGAAGATTCCCGATACACTCAAATCCGGGAAAATGGAAAGATCGAATCGCCAAGGCAGGGAGTATATAAGCAAGAGGTATAGGGCAGAAGCAGACACGAGTTTTCAGAGCTTTCACCACCAAACTTAGCAATTAGGCAATTTTCCGTTTTCGTTATCGAGCTGCGTCTCAACTAGGGTTTTAGTCTTAGATTGCTAGAACTAGGAATTTGGCCGACGGCTCACGCATCTAAGGCAACTCTCGTTGTAACCGTTCTTACGCAAATTCGGAGTAAGAATCCTTCTTGCTTTCAGTCTCG
This sequence comes from Eruca vesicaria subsp. sativa, assembly GCA_932364175.1. NCBI lineage: Eukaryota > Viridiplantae > Streptophyta > Magnoliopsida > Brassicales > Brassicaceae > Eruca > Eruca vesicaria. The sequence continues at coordinate 111,684 of CAKOAT010731821.1, read as the reverse complement.
TTTTTATTTTTATATCTTTCAATTTATTCATATTAATCGCGTTCTTCGTTACTTGTCGTTGGCTTTCGCAGAGATTCGGTTCCTCTGGAAAATTAGGGTTTTCCTAACTTTCCTTATTTTACGGAAATCGACAGGTGTGAATTTCGGTTCCCACAGTTTGGCGCTAGAAGGTGGGGGGGTCGGATTACTCTTACTCATAGCCACAAAACGCTTGATCAAAACGATGTCTGGATATATGAAAGACAAAGTCGCAACTCGCAAAAAGACGCTGGAAAAACAACTCCAGCAGTGACTACTCGTACAGCCAACGCCCACGCAAACGCTGTAGTACTCAACAAAATTGAAAACCTAATCACGACTCTTCGCCACGGGAAGAGCAACAAAACAAGCTCACGATTTCTATCTCAGATCACTAAGGGCAACGATAAAATCTATCAAACCCGTAGTGTTTTTCTTATTTCCGAGTTGGACAAATCTCACGGGTTGAGCAAAAGACGTTTTCCGAGAACTTTTCGGAAAAATAAAACTTGCTCTCCCAGAAACCACGGAACAAACCGTAAGTTACTCGCGAAATAAAACCTGGGTTACTCGCGGAAAAACCGTAGGTTATTCGCGGCAAAACCCTAGGTTGTTCGCGGAGAAAGCCCTAGGTTACTCGCGGAGAAAGCCCTTGCTTTACTCGCGGAGAAAGCCCTAGGTTACTCGCGGAAAAACCCTAGGTTATTCGCGACAAAACCCTAGGTTGCTCGCGGAAGAACCTTAGGCTACTCGCAGAATCGGGCAATACTATCCAGCCAAAAAGACGGTGAGTCGGCCAAGCAACCTAGCTCGCCATCTTTGCGAGCTGACCGGCTTTCCACCTCGTCCTAGAGGCACTGACTTTTCCCCGAGGGTCTGCACAATCCAACTTATAGCTATGGTGAACCTGATCGTACGCTAAACAATAATCGCACTGCTTTTCGTTTCATCTCAATCAAAGTTTCCGTTGAGATTTTACAACGAAAACAAGAGAGCTTGATGAATCGGGACTGTGCTCGCCGACTCACAATTAGGCAAGTTGGACAAGCTCGACGGATTGAAACATCTCCATCTCGAATCTTGATCGAGACGCTTTTCGTTTCGTCTCAATCAGACTTTCCGTTGAGATTCTACGACGAAAACAAGTCAACTCGACGAATCGAGATCACCCGTGCCAAGCGTCTTAGCTCGCCGAACGTAGAGCTAGCTAGCTCGCCCAAGAGACGCTGACTTCGCCCAAGGGTTCTTACCACCCAGATCGCCACACGGCGAGCTGAAAGGGTTCACCCGAATTGCCCGACGTCGAGCTGAACCAATCCTCGAGTTTCTCTCTCGAGTCTTGATCGCGCTGATTCTCGTTTTGTCTCAATCAGAATTTCCATCGGGATTTTACGATAAAACCGCAAAGACTTGTTTCTTCGTATAACTTCGAATCAATCGTCTAAAACGGAAAAGGTTAACTTAACACCAAAGTTGCCTAAACTATACGAGAAATCTGAACTCTCTAAACCGAATCCGATTTTACGAAACTCTGTCACACTAAGTCGAAAATATCCAATCATAAACACGTGATTGATTTTTTCGATATACAAAGCACACCTAGTCGGTCAAATAAAACCAGCAGTACGAAGAAACAAGAACATGAGCTCTGATGGTTAAGTCTTGTCCCCGCTCTGATACTCATGCTGGTAATTCGTCGAAGACCGGTAAGTCAAAAGACGAAGAATGAAGAATAGACGATCCCAAATCATCGACGAAACTAAGGTATGTCCGATTTGAAAATTTTATTAGACTTCCAATTTCTCGTAGGTAAGAAACGAAAACGTCTTGTAAACTGCCGTGAAACCTAGAGAACTTAGAATTTAGAGGATAGTCTAGCATGCTAAGTCGTAGGCAATTTTTTTCTATCCCGATTTTTTGTTCTCTAACCATTTAGGCATAACTCGCAAACCGATCCAATCTCTCGTACAACCGAGAAACGATCGCCACGCATTCGAACGTACTCCTTTCCTAAAAGAAAGAAGGAAATAGAGACGCTGACGTCGTCTTAAAACCGACTCGCTCCTAGAAATTTTCGTAAACCAGACATACTCCAAGTCATCACCAATCTACCACAGTCTTTAACCAACCAGGATTATCGATCATCCGAATCCTTCAAAGGAAACTCGTCTTTTTTATTTTCGTCAAATATTTTCCCTCGCGTCGAGAAAACGCTTTCTATAAAGCAAACTCTCGCCAAAACAAGCAGAAAAATATTTGGACAATGCGACGCCTCGTCAAAATCATCCCAAAAGCAAACGACAATCTAAGAACCGTCTAAACGCTAAAAACTGATCCAAAACGTCTGGGAAATAATCTGGAGGACTATACAGCTTCTCTCGTCGCAACCATGCGGTTAGAAAATCTCTGCGAAACTTCAGAGTGAAACTCGATAATTTGCCGAAGTTATAAAGATCTTCTCCAACTTGGTAAAACAAGTTCCGTATAAGAATCAAAAAATTATACGAGAAATCTTTAGGCGTCAAAGCATTGATCTTGTTCTCCGTCGAACCAAGTGAGTCACGGAATAAAATAGAGAACATAAAGCAGCAGTAGAGAACACGTCCTCTCTTCTCGCCGACTGATCCTATTGCTGGTCATGTGATTCATTCCGTCCGAGAAACCCGCTAAAACATTTTGCGACTAGATCTCGGTGAAATAATTTTTGGTAAAACTCCGCGAGTGTCTCCGAAAAAACCATCACCAAAGATCAAAAACTAAGCGGAAAAGTTTCTCGAAAAATCTGTGGAAACATTGTTAACCCAATGCGTCGTGCCGATTTACTAAATTCATCGCCCATTACTTACACGAAATTCCTTCGTATAGTTAGGATCATGTCATAACGAAGTAACATTCGAAAGTAAACATAACAGGTATTGCAAAAAGTACTTTCCTTATAGCAAAACCAAGCTATACAATCCAGCGCTGAGCGACCAATATAAACTTTGCTTCTTCACGCCACGATCTGAAATATCTCATTTTTAGCCCTTTGGTTCATGAGCATCCGCTCTCATTCCTCCCGATTCATCCGAGAATGAGACCGTCCCGAAAACGACGCCGCATGGGATCTACATCAAGCTACTTAGGCTCTGTCTCCCTCGAGTAAAAAGAAAAAAAGAAAACAACGTCCATACAAAGAAAAGTTTATACGGAACTTTCATTGTATAAATCAAACGTACAACGGAAAAACGTTTTCTATAACCACGGGCATACTTGGCATATACAGCTCGACAAACGTTACTTGGCTATTGTCCGATCACGCTTCACTTCAATGCCAAGTTTACAAACCGACTCGACTTTTTAGATAGCACGAAAGTGTCGTGGTCTAATCCTCTACCAAATACGACCTTGGCTGTGCGGCTGAACACAACCTTCACGCTAAGTCAATACATTCAACGGATAATGCGAACTTGTCGAAAATCGGCTAAGTTGTGTATTCTTGCGATTCACTCTATTTTCGAAGCAAGTTGCCTACAAAATCCGACGTATAAGAAAACACTCGTACCACAGCTCCTAAAGTCGTACGAATCTCGGAAGGTCAACACTTCACAAAGCACCGTAACGAAAAAATGCTTCGTTTCAGGGAAACAACTTACGCGACCTCTCGGTCCTAATTGCTCTAGCACAAATCATAAAACTACCTAACATCCAAACAGGAATGTAAGTTTTAATTGCGAATATCCGCAAACGAACCATGGTGTTCCTGCAAAGCAAGGTTAAGAGAAAACCCTCGCAACACCGCGCAACATCTTTGAGCCCGCAAACGTTCCGAACACGAAACGCGGCATATAAAATAAAAACCAACTTTCGGCACTGCGAGACGTCGCAAACTCCCGGAGATTAATTTTTCGACACAAATACCTTCCTCGATAAAGTCATTTTCTTGAAAGACCTAACAGTCCGTTCGCGACTACAAAATACGCAAAACTTCTTAACATACGTATCATTCGCGAAGGCCCAAACTACCTAAACATCTATCACTTAAAAATAGTTCGTTGCTGATCACAACGAACTCGCAACAGTCCTAAACAAACTTAAGTTATCTCGCAGAGATAGCTCTCGAACACCCGACACAAGGGTAATAGCGCTATAAAAGAAATCCAAACTTTTGGCCAGCACTTCCGGGCAACTTAGAAATTGTTCCCGGTGAGATGCTCGGTTCCAACCAGACGAATCGTATAAGCCGAGAACCCATCGCGGATTCTAAATCGGTATGGAATCAGGTTAAATTCACAACAGGCAAAACGAAAGCCGACTAGTCAACGCATAGCCTCAATCCGAAAGTAAACCTAGGTCTTGCCCTAAACCCAGCACACTGGTCGCTAACGTCTCAAGGCATGAATCGAGATCCTAAAGGCATGTCTTTTCGTCTATATCTAAACGCTCACTCGATTTGCTAAACATCCTAAAACGAGCAAACGAATAAGGCGATACACTAAGGGAAAGGAATGCGAGACGACAACTCGCGAACCTCCCTCAATATCAACTCATATTCTTCCCGCTACATTCATACGAATAAAAACACGCTCTTAAAAACGCAAACTGATTTTTAATAAAGCCGCAAAAGCGGCAGAGACTCAGAGCCGCACACGGGCAGTCCGGAAACTATAACGGCCACGCTCGGCCAGACCAAACGGCCTACGAGGCTAGTCTTAAGGCCGGCAAAGGTCCAGATGCCATGGACATCAATATGCTCGATAATTCCTACACGACATATAACTAGACCGTAAAGGTCTTGCTAGGAAACAGGTCATACGAACCTAAACTCTAAAACGAACTACGAAAGGCTTGATCCCCTCAAAAGGGTACGTAGGCATCCTTCACAAGGCGCAGCCCTAATCTTAAACACATTCCGCTTCCTGGAGAATGGGAAGATCACTCTCAACGGACCTTTCCAACCATTAATTCCGCCTAATTTAACTAAAACTGGCTAACCACTCGCAAGAACCTTACACTAGAAGCTCAAGATTCTAGCGAGCTGGGGGGCTAACTGTTGGTGTCAAAATCGGTCACGACGGAATCAATGGCTAAAAGTCTCCGCAAAAGTAAAAATAAAAATACGTTTTATAAAACTCGAGAGATCGTTTCATAAAACTCGAGAAATCGTTTTATAAGACTAGAGAAATCGTTTTATAAAACTTGAGAGATCGTTTTATAAAACTCGAGAATCGTTTTATAAAACTAAAAGAATCGTTTAATAAAACTCGAAAGATCGTTTTATAAAACTCGAGAAATCGTTTGATAAGACTCGAGAAATCGTTTTATAAAACTTGAGAGATCGTTTTATAAAACTCGAGAATCGTTTTATAAAACTCGAAGAATCGTTTTATAAAACTCGAGAATCGTTTTATAAAAACTCGAAGAATCGTTTTATAAAACTCGAGAAATCGTTTTATAAAACTCGAGAAGTCGTTTTATAAAATTCGAGAATCGTTTTATAAAACCGCGAAAAACCAAAACCACCAAAACGTGAACTAGTCACGACTAGTTCGCCTGCTGGCGAACTAAGCCAAGCTAGCTTAGTTCGCCAGCAGGCGAACTAGAAGGTTCCCGACTAGTTCGCCAGCAGGCGAACTAGAAGCTTCCGACTAGTTCGCCAGCAGGCGAACTAGAAGCTTCCGACTAGTTCGCCAGCAGGCGAACTAGGAACTTCCCGACTAGTTCGCCTGCTGGCGAACTAAGCCAGCTTGGCTTAGTTCGCCAGCTGGCAAACTAAAGATTTCCCGGATAGTTTGTCAAACCGGCGAGCTGAATCGGTCTGGCTCGATTCTCCGTACGTTGAACCGACCATCCCGAGTCACGATCTCCCGCATCCCCGATTCAAAACCTACGTCCTTCGACACGGTCGCATTCTGAACCACGGCCGGAATTTCTCTCGTTTCGTCTTGATCCGACTTATCGTTCGAATTTTACGATAAAAACCGTAAAACTCCGTTTTCTCAAAAAGAACTCGAAAAAATCGTATAAAACGGTCACGGTTAAAAAAGACACCGAACATCGCCTAATCTATACGATTTATCCGAGATTTTTCGTTAAAGTCGTAAAAAACGTATTTTTAATAAAAACGTCGAGTAAATCGTAAAAAAAGCGTTTTTAATAAAACTGTCGAGTAAATCGTAAAAGACGGAAACGATTAACCGAGAAACAAACGTAGCTAAACATTACGATTAACTCGAGGAATTTACTAAAAACGGCATCAAATCAGGAAACGATTCCGTACAAGGTCGAGAAACGGATTTATCGCAAAACGGCCCGGAAGGTCCTAAAACGCGATAAAAGCCCATCTCGCGATCTCAACAAAATCTAACCCGAAGATACGATAAAGTTTTGGCGGTTTAGTCGCAGAAGGAAAATAAATGTCAAGCTTGAAGATAAAAGGCAAGTTTGAAGACGAATTCGGAATAAGAATCCTTCTTGCTTTCAATCTCGTTTTTATTTTTATATCTTTCAATTTATTCATATTAATCGCGTTCTTGGTTACTTGTCGTTGGCATTCGCAGAGATCCGGTTCCTCTGGAAAATTAGGGTTTTCCTAAATTTCCTTATTCGACAACAATCATCGCCACAAACTAAGTACTTTGTTTTGATGTTTTCAGTAGAATCGATCGGTGATTTGGTGAAGGAAGTTTAGTTAAGTATGGTTGATTCTGAGATATTTGTTTCTGATGGTTTAGTTTCAGATTTTAGCTTGTCTATCCACTGATTATCATGAATTTTGAGTGATTTTATTTATTTATTTTTTCTTAGTTTTTATTTTTGAGATTCGGAGAGATTCAATCGGTTCGCTTGGATGGAGATTTCACATATGTGAGTTGTCGATTAGGTTGTGTAACTTTCCATGGATTTGTTCTTGTTGGTGAGTATTCTGATTTTGAAATCGTAGATGGGTTCTGAGCTTATGATCTTCTGGATTCATCAATTGATTTCCTGCAGGTTTCAACATCTCCTTTGGGTCTAACAAAAAACCTGACTATGATGATTCGAATCCTAATTGCAAGTGTAGTGAGAATCCTGATCCTGATGGTAATTGTTTCACTTGAATGTATTATCATTTATGTGTTCTTAGTATTGGTTATGATCTTTGTAACTTCTCTTTGGGATTGCTGACCTCATCTTCCCAAGTATGCTTGCATATTTACGTCCTTTACGAGCAAGATAAGCACGTGTCTCCCACCATTTTTGCAGGACAGGTAGTAGTAACTGCAGTTTCAGTCTCCATCTGGTTTATCTTTTGTCTAAGCTGATGAGACAGCACGTGCTAAATTTTAAAGACAAAGATAAAGACCCTTCCACAGTCTCTCAGAGACTCTTAGGGAAGCTACCGAAAGTGAGTTAAAAGAGTGTTTGCAGAGTTTCCAAAGGAAGCTACGAGGAAAGAGGTTGAGTATCATATTCGTGCTTATCTTAGATACCTTGTTGGTAACACGATTTTTGCACTACAGATCCAAGTAAGATCTCTGTGGATATCTTATATGTTTGAGGATTTTGAGAAAGCTGTAGAATATGCTTGGGGTTCTGCTGCGTTAGGTTTCTTGTATATGTAGATTGGTGAGGCTTCTCAACGTACGGTCTCAGAGTATCATTGGTGGATGCTTGACACTTTTACAGGTTTTCTTTCTCTTCATTCTCTCTCTTGTTGATTAGTTTTGTAAACTCTAATTGTGTTACTACTATCACGTCTGGACTTTTTAGAATTTCAAAAAAATCCTATCAATAATCTACAAAATTTGCAAAATCCTTAGCTTTGTTCATAGACATAAAAGTAATCATTTAATATGTTAAGGACACAATTTGGATCCTTCCTATAATGTTGCTCTTAGTAGAATGTAAGTTTCGTTTTTACCTGCAAACGGTGTGTGAAGGGAAGGATACGTCAAGAAGCAGGCATCGAGGTCGTATCGATGGAATAATGGAAGAGAAGTTCAAGGGTACTGGTTTGCTTGAAAATGGTGAATAAGCTAATATTTATTCGAGGATCCTTGAACGCCTGTTTTAATTATAAGTTTGCTCTTTTCGTCACTTTGATTCTCTATGTGATTTATGGTATGCAGTGTTGTGTTGCATGTAAAATAATTTAAAAGAAGTGATGGTAAAATTTATCATCAAAGTGTACTTATTTTTGGTCTTTTATTTAGAAAAAAAAATCTCATTTAAACATGTTTAATTTAGAATAGTGGAATGAATGACTTATCAGAAAATGAGTTTTGGTATTGTGTGACTGATGTCAAATTACAGGAAAATATCACGTAATGATGTGAGGGTAAATAAATGAGTTATAAACCTCCAAATTGTGTTAAAAAACTCCAAGTAATGAAAGAACGATTTACCGATCACCGGATGTAGACAGAATCTAACGAACCGATAAAACGAGCGTGGAACCTACGGTCGGTGGCAATCATGAGGTTACAGTTTCATTTTATTTTTATTGGAGTCTCACTTTTTGAGATTAATCATACACTCATTTGGGATTTCATTATACATTCATTTGAGATTCTAGTTTTTGGAATGAACATACACACTCATACAAGAGAAAGCTTATGAGTTCTCATTATTAATTTGACCATAAAATTTGGAATATATCAATTTAAACATTCAAGTATTATTAAAATGATGAATTTTGGATCCATCAATTTCTAGTAAATTAACTTCAGCCAAGTAAATTTTCAGTGGGAATTTGATCTTTTAGTAAGTTGGTATCTCATCATCTTGAGGATTTTATAGAACCAGAAAGCGCTCACGAGTTGTAATCCCAAGGCCATTGCCTATAAGATAAACAGATGTTATATTTCAGATGTGCTCTATGATGAAAATAAACAAAAAGTGCGGGCAGTTTCTTGATAAAATATTGGAACGATAATATGCTGAGAAGCCCTTTCTCAAAAACAAAAACAAAAAACAATAATATTCTGAGGTTCAAAAAGTATTACATTTTATAAAACCTATATAAGGAGAAATTGATGAAATATAATAAGTCAGAGTCTCAAAGATCAAAACGAAATTCGCCATGGCCGCTTAAAATATATTCTCAAAAAACGCGAAAAACATCTTAAATAAAGAACAATATTAATTTACCTTGATGAGGAAGGGATTATGAGCTGATATCGTGACGTAAACGAGATAAGGTCCACCCACCATTCTCGCTAATGAGAAGATTATTGCAAAACACACCTACATCATTTATAATTAAGTAGTGAATTATCACGCCATGTTCTTAGATGAATTGTAAAGTAATTTAACTATGGTTTGACTTCGTAGGATTCAATGTACTTAACTACTACGTTTTATCATCACCAAAATTTACAAGATTTGCCAAATAACTAGTGTTAATAATATTTTCTCTAACGGTGTTTTTGTTTTGGTCAACATTATTATCCTACCTCACGTTAATGACAATATTAATTCTATTTTTATTAGAGTGTTATGTATAATACTCACATCAGCGGCAAGATTGAGATCGGTGTCTCTATAACCAATCTCTTTTAGAATCACCCTGAGGTTAAGAAATGGAGTCGAGATCTCTGCTATCCACAATGCTGCCACTATCTCAGATCCACACTTAAATTCACCATACACCAGGAAAAAAATCAATTATCTATCCAGAAACCCAATAGTAAATAATATTATTTTACCTCTCGGGAGCAAAGTCCAACTACGAAACCAAGAATGGAGATAGAATGATGAACCGAATTATCAATGCTTAGGACTTGATCAAAGTGACTACAAATGAGATCATAGATCATGTAAGACAACGAAAACGCCATCGTTTCCATCTGCTGGATAGTTGACTTGGAAGCAGTGGGACAAACTGGACAAGACCAATCTTGAACTGTAAGAGTTGCTAAGACGACAGCAACTGTGGCATGAAGTGCCGAGACAATACGAGTGCTGAAATCGAATGAGTATTTTGAGAAAACTCTACGGAGGACGATGAAAATCAGACCCCATGAGAATACTCCAAACACTGTTATGTTAATCACTCTTATGTAGTCTTCCTCCATTGATCTTGTTTCTTATAATTTCCTTTCTGGTTTCGGAGACAAGAAGTGTGTTTTCTAAGAACTATTTATGGTTTTCTTGTTTGGACTTCTGGTGTTATTAATAGGCCAACATAATAGTTTCTTGTACGTTGGAGCATCGGAATTTCTCAAATTAAATACTAAAAGTACAAATATAAAATAATTAATTATTTTTAGTTATAGTTATAGATGGCTCAATTTATTATAACTTTGATTTCAAAATATTCAAAACAATAGTTTATTTATATTAATAATTTACTGTAACTTTAATTTTTGATAAGATATTACATTAAATATCACTTAGTTAGAACATTCGACAATGTGGGTAATTTATTTTATTTTTTTATCCTTTCAATAACGATTATCTGATTTTTAAAATTCTCGAAAGAATTAGTAAATAAAACCGATAAAGCTTATGTTAAGGTAAAAATGTCAGGTAATTTGCGATAATCAAAAGTAATGTTTTATTTATGTTAATAGCAAGGTTACACCATATTGTGTTTAAACCCTAGTTCTAGCTCCATGCTTCTTAGTGAAGTGTTCAATGCTGAATCCCCTCTTTAGGAATTAGGGGTTTAGGATCCCTTATATATATAGTTCTTGGTGAGATAAATATTAGATGTGACAATATCCTGAGGTATGAGAAAAAAATTCTTTTATCTAACAGTTTTATTTTAGCTTAGAAGCAGGAGAAACGCATGACCCAAAGGCTGGAACCCAGAAAACTAGAAGCAAGAACTCTGCGTCCTGCTATATCTAGGAGGATATATAAAGAATAATTATTTCCCAACAGTTTGATCCTTATTTTTCGAGTCATGTTTGAAGTCGAAAAATATTTTGTGTTTATTGGATGACCTGAGTTGTGCTTTGGCAGCAGGTTCCTTGTAGCTTAGAGAGCATGACGTCACCTCTAAGGTTGCTTAAGATGCCATGGCATAAGCCACCTAACAATCTTATCGGAGACACTTTGATGCAAGGGCGTAATGCCATATGATCATGTCTCTTTACATTATTAGTCATTGGGCCTGAGCAATAGACTAATCTGAATGGTCGAATGGTCCAGTGATGGAGTTTAACCGTGTAGGCACATGGCCGTATGGCCTAAAGTCTTGTTGGATATGCTATGTTGTGGGTGAAAGCCCTTGTAGTTGATTAGAATAATCCGGTCTAAAGGACGCATTGCCAGACCATATGGTAGGCATGTAGATATGATCTGTGATAATCATATCATCCTGCTCGTGAACAAGAGAATGTAATATGAGTGATGTATATAACCCAGAGGTTAAATGAGTATTTCTTATCTGGTATGGGATAGATGGACTGGATCAGAAGCTCATACTCAAGAACGTGTTTAATGTAGGTAATATCGTCCCAAAAAACCATGACTAGGAGGCTGAAAAAGAGTCAAAAATAATGTTACCATGAACATGCATCTGGGTCTAGGTGGAAATGTATATAAACCAGGAAGTTTCCGAACTCATACAAAAAGAACATTTGGAAGACTTAAGCTTCATGATGTACTTCATCACTGTTTAGAATGCTTACTGCAACTGAGCAATGTAGTCTTCTGCCTCTAATGGTTTCATGAGCATGTCGTGTAAACTCCATGGTCTGGCTGATTTTCTCTGCAAAAATCATGTTTACCAGTCTCTGGTAAGTGGATTTGGCCTTCTTTAAGCCGAAAGGCATGATCTTACCATAGTGGATAGAGCTTAATGTCATAAATGACGTTTTCTCCTACTCATCCAGGTGCATGAGTAGTTGGTAATATCCGGAGAAAACGTTCATGAAAGTTATCAATTGATGTCATGCCATGGCGTTGATGTCAGGCCGAGAAAGAGATCTTTTACGCAGGATTTCTTGAGGTTTTAAAGTCTATACAGTCTAGTGATTTACATTCTTGTACCACTACGACGTTTTCCAGCCAATCTGGGTATTGCATCTCTCCTAAAAACTCGGCATCCAGTAAGGTAATGATATTTTTTGATTATAGAGTCTCGTTTTGGAGTGAATTTGTGTATTTTCTGTATTATTGGCTGATTCATAGAATTGACTGGCAGCTTGGGCATGATTACCTCGCAACCAATACAAGGCATGTCCACATGGAATCAGACCAAGCAGTTGGAGTTTGATCAGACCAAGCAGTCAGAGTTTGGTACAAAGGATCAACTGCTTGGTCCGGTTCAAAAATGAGCCATAACTCACCATCGTGAAAGAGACGACAAGGACATTGTGGTACAGAGCCAGGATTTTTTCGTGTGAAATTTCGTGAGTGAGGTTAATCATAGGAGAGGAGTGAGCTGACGTGACACATTCTCCTTTCTTGTGCGAGGCTGATGTGGCAGCACATGAGAAAAGAGATTAAAATAAAAATTATTTTATTAATTTTATGAAGTATTTTTAAAAATGTTATAGATTAAAAAAATATATTAATAAATTTAAGTCAAATAATAATAAGATGAGGAATGTGAGATAGAACAGAAAGTAATATGTCAATTTTAATGCATTGAAATTAATTTATGGAAAGAAATATTACTCTATTATATATATATATATATATATAAACATGTTTATTTATTTATAGAATAAAAATATTAAACTCTCTCAAGTTAATGCCAATTTTACATAGTTGTGAGATGAAACATATTTTAGCTTAAATGAATTTATATTTTTTTTTCTAATATTATGTAGGAGAATGCATGAGATATTGGAGCTTCGTTTACCATTCTTAGATTGTTATAATGGATCATGTGACTCAACCGATATTGTTCTCGTGTTTTTTAGGTGAGGAATATATTGAATTACATGTTCAGTGGACCTTTTAACATAAGGGCATGTGAGCATCCAATGTTTTTCCCCTCTATAAAGTAAGATAAAGCATCAAGGAACAGATAGCTTGTAAAATATTAGAAATATTGAGATTGTAAATTAAAAAGCAGAATAACAATAACTGAGGAAATTGTTCTGGAGAGTTGAATTAATAAAGATAGAACGGTGAAGATACGTAGTACGACAAAGCGTGTGATGGCTGTTGCATCGAGATGCTAGTTTAGTTCAATGAACTGAATGAACTTCACAATTTGTTTGTAACAGAAACAAACTTTGCAGGGGCTGTCAAGCTCTTGGAGTTTACATTTCCTTGGTGGCATGATTAAAATCATGTTAGTGCCATATTCATTCCTTCTCACGACGGGGATGGTGCGTAGTGATCATGTCATCAATAACGGGGACGCTACTTCCCCTCGTATCACTCCGGCGACAGTCATCAGGCTCTGCAAGACGTTTAGATGTATTATTCATCTTGACAGAATACAATTCTCACAATTTCAATACGTGTGGAATATGCAATGGGACTATATAGATACCTATATTTCATGTCTGAAGTCCATTTAATGGACAGTTACATATTTGGTTGTCAAAGTGAGAGGTCACATATCTCATAGCAGCTATGTCATTTTAAACTGAACACTATATGAATCCAAGACTTAGTTTACAAAGGAGCTAGTCAAATATCCACATCCACATACCTTTACCAACTTCATTGTAATAGGTGATGTTTCTCCTCTGGCTCTATAGGAGGGCTGACATTGCAGTTGATGGGGAGTTTGATGTATCCTGGTCAAGAAGCGACAAATTAGGCAACCAGTTTCAAGAAGATGCGTGAGGAAAACACACAAACAGATTACTATTGTACATACCTCAGATGTGGTTGTAGTGTAAGAGACATTCCTGTCAGAAGCAAGCAAAGACAGTATATCTCTAAAGGAAGTGGTGTTTCTTGCTACATTATATGATACTTAAAATATCTCCTAATGTATATATAGGCCGGAAACTTGCGTCGAACTATTGAAAGGCATTAGGGTGCTGATACCTCATTCCACTGATATACTTATCCTTAATTCCCTAACAGACATTTCACTGAATATGTGGTGAGCTATATGAACTAATCGATGGAAACCAAAATACAATATGTAGAATTACCTCGGTAGTCATATCTTCCCTTGACTCGTATCCAGAATTCAAATAGTTTTTACGCGTATCCCAAAACAGAAATCCCTAATGTTCAGTAGGCTGATATAATTAGGTGGAAAAACTTTAAAGAACCAAATAGGGAGGGTGTGTTAAGGTCTGATTACGTTACCTCAGACGTGTTTTGGAGTCGCGTGTCTCGAACCCAACCCGTTTGACCGACAAAAAGCTATGAATCGCTTCAATGCGTTAGAGACAGATGATGGTGGAGACTCGTCTCTACCGGAAATTTCTGAACGGATTAAATAACTTCGTACAATATGGATCTTCACACAGCGAGCAATCACAGCGGAATCCATGACGGCTATCTTCGTGTTAGAAGACGAACCTTAATTTTGTTGATGAGGGAGACGTAAGCTGAATTTAGTACTCTTGACAGGCCATAGAGCAGAATAACGTCGGTGTGTGGAGTTAAGAAGGGAATAATGGCGCTGATTTGTAACTCGGATGGTTACGGTTGTCAAGAGTAGAAGTCAAAACAAACAAAGAGACTCTTCATCTCGATTTCAGTCATCCAATCTCTCCAGACGCCATTGTTGGTAGATGAGAAAGCAAAAAAAAAATTAAGGTCTCAGAAGAATACGATGATGAAGACTAAAGAGAACCACTCATATTTTTGGCTCTAATTATTATGATTAACAAACATAAGCCCACCAAATCCCCTTCCTCTCGTTAAATGGAACGATGCGTTTTGATTAATTGGACACATGTCGCACTCAGGACATTTGAATTGATGAAGTGACAGCCTTATGTGAGGGAAAACCTTATTATATATATATAGATCTTATACAATAAAATTAAGTAACGCATGTACTCCATTTTCCTTTCAGATGTTCTGTGTCTGCTCGAATCCGCAAGAAACCACACATGTGCGAAACCGTCTATGTAACGCATATACTCCATTTTCAGGCGATCAATTAATTGTTGTTAATGATTTCATCCATTCATCTTCCTTATCTTCATTCGAAATTTCATTCAGTATATATACACCCAAAGGGAGTTCGTGCCACTGCTCATCATTTTGAAACTGCCTTTGTAACTATATCACTCAATAAGCCGCTACGGTAATTCAGTTACTTCTTCAAGATTGAATACAACATTAACTTTAGATTTTTTTGGGATTTATGTCTGCAAATTCTAATTGTTCATTTATATCAGTGTGAAAAATGTGATCGATAGATTGTTTTGAACAAAAACTTCCCAATTAATGTTCAAAGCTTTGTCCTTTTCCTCTCCTTTATGTCTTTTTGGAAAGTGGTCATTGTAGTGGTTGACTGCATATTTTTTGCTATTTTATTAGCTTTATTATAGACTTCAAGATGATTCGTATTTGGACTACAGGAAAGAATTTTTCACATGTGTGTGACTCACCATATTTATGTTATGTATCTAAGTATCCATAGAATATTTCCCCTCAAAGCTTAGTTGTTTATGTCACAGTCTACACGTTCCATTGCTTCGTTGGACAACTCCTTTATTTAAGTCATATGAAGGTTGTGTTTGTATCTAACTTTGGGAGTAATAGACTGATATATTATATTAACTTTGGATTCTATCCTCTAGAATGAAGTTACCTTATACTTGTCATCTCTTTTTTTCTCATGTATTTTTCTACGAATCTACTTGATATATATTTTTCCCTTGCACATGTAGATTGGTTTTCTGACTGGTGCGTGAAGATATAATTCTGGTGTATTGACTTTTTTTTTATGCAAGATTTACTAAAGGATGCGAGCAGTAAGATAAATTCTTTAGTTTTAAAATTATTTTAGTTGTTGAATCTGTAACTGCTTTCTGTTTTGTAGCTTACTAGCTTTGAAGATGTTTTTTCGCATGTTTTTTATCAAGAGGTTCCAGTTACGAGATAATGATCATGCGGTTGGAAACCTGGTACAGAGATGCAATGATGAGTCTAAGACTTAAAATTTTCCTACAAGGAAGTGGGAAGATGCAGAGGCAACGGTCCTCGAAAATAGGAAAAACCAGTATGTGTGAGTTGTTCTATGATACAAGGACAGGCGATGACTAGGCAAAATAGAAAGGTGGAAACCATTCTTGTGGCAATTCTAATGAAGCTGGAAAGAAGCTACGAGTTGATAACATCAACGCTAACATTGGTTCTCCTGAGGCAGTTCATCCGGTGTTTTATATGGCCAACCATGTTACAGCCTCTGACTTGCCTGAGATTGTAGTTTGTTACAAGGAGAGCTATTATCATGTTGGAAGGACATGTGTCGGTCCAGTAAAAACTCTTATTCGGTGAGAAAGCTTCTGAAATATGTAGCTCAAACTCAATCATGAGTCAGAGGATTTGATGAAAACAGACAAAGGAATAGAAACTAAGTTCTCAGAAGACAGAAATGGTTAGGTTAATGATTATGAGGTTTGGAATACACATATCAGCAGTCTATATATCATAAAATAAAGTTCTGTTTTTCAATTACTTTTTGATCTAAAAGTTTCTAACTTAGTGATGTGTGACTGTAGGAGAAGAAAAGACATGAGCCAAAAGATGTAGAGAAGAAACTTCCCTCTGTTTCTTACAACAACCTCTGAAGAGCCTGAAATCTATAATCAACAAAGGTTTTCCCCGTCTAAAACTAACTTATTCCTCACTATTCGATTGCATATATTGTTGGCAAGTTATGGACATCAAAACCACTTTCACTGATAAGAATTGACAGGTACATAACAACTGCACCACCTTTTAAACGTTAACCGGTTCAAGAGATGGCTAGGTTTGTTTTTCAAATTTTTGATACCCCAAATTCCCCACTCCGCAGGGATACCACTGTTTGCCACATTGTCTTCGACAAGCCACCTCCTCCAGGATAAATTGGTTCTACCGGGTCTTGAGCCAAAGGTAATTCTAGCCACAAACACAACTCTGAAATTAGTTGGAAGGACACATTTTGCAGAAACTATAATCAGTTAATAAAATTGAGTTGTTGATATCTTTTTAACTTTTCTATGCTCACAGGTTGGTTAATGTAAATGCTACCTCCGAAGCACATTCCCATTTTGAGAAAAGTGTTTTGTTACCCATAATTTCCTCACGCGTAATAAATTCAACCAGAGATTTTCAATACATTTTTCCACAGGCCTACAAATGTCAAACATTACAGGGTCTAAAGCTACTGGTGAGACCCAAGAATTAAGTGGCCCAAAATATGAAATGTTAGTGTCCCAAGTCCCAACTCTGAAGAAAAAAAACTTTAATTAAAAGATTGTCGTATAAAAAAGTGAAAACAGGTAGATCAATACATAGGAAATGTTACACATGGTAAAAGTATTAATGACAAATGTCCTACATCGAAAATCGGAAAAAAAAAAACTAAATAATATAAAAAATAGATGAGTCATTCCATTTATTACCAATTGATTTACTGTTTGAAATATATTTAACTTAATAGAAAGAATGACAAATTACAAGTTAAAAAAAAAAAAAAAACATTAACTATAACTTTGTTGGATATATTAAACATGGATATACTTCACCAAAAATATCCTAATATATGGAAAATTGACATTTTAATAAAAAACACATGAACAAACATAGTAACTCAATTATCAATTTTGACAACAATAATACATACAGAAATTTAGGAAGTATGGACCCAAATACATAGCTAGGCTCCCAAACAATAAATTCCTAACTACATCTTCACCATTTAGACTCTATGCCAAGTAAAGACACAAACAACAACTTCATATCATATGTTAACAACCAATTGTAACAAACATGTCATGAAAGTACATATTTCCATTCCTACACCCATGATTAGAATATATATAAAAAACTACATAATAATATAGTATTCCTTACACATGTATAAAATCAACTATTGAAGATCCACAAATATGCATCACACACAACCAAATAAGCAACATCTCGCGGGAAGCGCGAGCAAACCACAAGTATATATATATATATATATATATTATATATATACTAGTATACTACGTACGGGAAAAGAAAACTATTAACTTATTATGTAAAAATAATATGATTTGTAATAAAAAAATAATTGTAGATAATGCTCGACTTCTACAATATCACATTTGAGAACTTCCTTCAAACACGTTCATCTTCCATGCTCCAAAAAATCTCTGTATATTTTTAATGGCTACATTTTTTCATCTTCTTTCTTTTTTTAGGCTAACTATTTTATTAATATCAAATTGGGTTCAAATGTTTACATGAAACATAAGAGATAAACAACACATTTTTAAGAAGAATTTGAAATTGGAAAAGTAATAACACGTGTTGCTATCTAACTCATTCGTAGAATAGTCTGATGCGCTAAATTTATCCATCTTCATTCTCGGTCTCTTGTCTTTGGCTGTCAAGCATTGTGACCAAAAGCCTCTGTTTTCTTACAAGATCATTAGATTCGATCCATCGGTTACATCGCAATCCGTCCCATACACTCCCGCTGCAGGAGATGACATGTGTTGTTGCTGTCTTAACTCTCCATGATCTATATTTTTTCCCTGTTTGAAATCGGTAAACACAAATAAACAAAGAGTCCCATATTGTTTTGATGTCATAATTTCACCATTAGACGCCGTTTCAGGAGCCTACTTCTTTCATCATGGCCATTATCAGACTCCTCCCAAATTCCATGTTTTGGCAACCCTCTATCTTCACGTAATAGAAGACTAAAATACCGATATTGACTACAAGTTTGTATTAATTGTTGTTGCCAGATGGGCCCACCACAATCTAGCAGTACATTCCTCACAAAATCATTATTCTTAGATTGTGTTCCAGCCATATCTGTAAAAGCAATACCTTGAAGCCATAGTATGTGCGCCAATCTCCTGAACTCTCCAGGCCATGGTGGCTTTTTTGTCGATTCCTTGTATGAATGACTAGAGATCGAGATATTGAACAAACTTGCAATATGTGCAAGGAATAGCCATCGGTCTTGTACTTTCGTAAGATTGTGAATTCCAATACCGGAGAATAACGCTCTTGTTGGGAGAAAAAACTCACGCCAAACATTTGACGGAGGTCATGTGATCTTCTCGACCAAATCCTAATGATTGTCTGGAGAAGAGTTGATAAATATCCGACCAACATCCAAGATGATATCTGCCGGTGAAGAGAACATGATGAACGTAAAAGGTGAGACGCCAAAATAAAGCGATTTGGGTGTCCCCAACTCATACGACTTGATGTCCAATCCAACATTAATTGGTTTTATTGAGTAACTATTATTTTCATTTTAATTGTCATTCTACGTTTTTCACACAGATTAAGGAAACATTTAATTTTACATATTTTCAAGAAAAAAAAACACAATTATCTATACACCTAACCACTTTTCAATCAATAGAAAAATAAAGTATTATATAAAACTAATAAATTTTATCTCGAAACTCTAAAACGACACTTATTTTCAAACGAAATTTTTCCTCCAGAATGACAATTAATTCAAAACAGAGGGAGTATTAGAGAAAACAAAAAGATTCTCACGGTCTAAGCCGCTGGCAACAAGAACTTCGCGTGAAAAAACCTAGTTTGGTGGTGGTTTAGAAAATTCACCAAATAGAGCTTACTTTTTTTTTATTTTAAGAAAGGTTAATAAAGCTTTTATGGTTTTCTTCTTCTTTCATTTATATCCTTTTCTTACTACTAAAGTAGAAAATATAGACTAAAGCTTTAAATGAAGAGAAAATATATTTTCGACGAATGTAATACTAACTTTAATTAACAAAAAAAAAACATAATTTAAACAAAAGAGAAAGTGTTTCAAAAAAACAAAAGAGGAAGTAAGTAATACTAATTTTAAAGTATTTATTAAATGAACTGGAGAATACTTGGAACTTTTTGTAAGTATTGTTAGTTAGTTAGTTAGTTAATAGTATTCACATTTCAACTTGACAAATTAATAAATTAATAATGATCTACCATCGTTATTTTAAAGTATTTATGCAAACTCAGTGGATTCCCGATTTCTTATTTGCAACAAATGTAAATAAAAAATTTAGAGTCACGAAACATATATGAAATCAATTTATAAATAAGAGAAGTAAAAATTATTTAGTTACTTTTGTGGCTGATAACTATGGTGGAGTTTAAGGAAACTGTGAGAATATAAACAAAAAGGAAAAAGAATAAAAAAAAATTCAAGAAGTTCTTTACTATAATGATCGTTTAGTCACGATATTTGAAAACTCTGGAATATGGTGAAGAACGTAAGTTATATAAAAACAGTTTGATTAACTTTAAGAAAAAAATAGGATTTTTGGTAACTGGATTTGCAGAAAAATAGGAAATGAAAAAAAAAATCAAACGATTGTTTTCTATTTGGGCAAACTTTTTTTTTTGTTTTATTTTGTAAAATCATGTCATATGTCAGAATTTTAGCAGTTAGATGACTTACGCTTTAGTATATAAAAGATATAATGATTGCTTAGTCAGGATATTTGAAAACTTTAGAATATGGTGAAGAAGGTAAGTTATATAAAAACAGTTTGATTATAAATGCAGGGCCGTACCTACCATAAGCAGGTGAAGCATCTGTTTCAGGGTCGTAAAACTAAATAGTGATTTGGGGCCAATTTATCAAATGTGTTTTTTGGTTCAGTGGTTAAATAAACTATTAATTTTGAGTAGGTCGCGAGTTCAATACCAGTTGTATTCATATTTTTGTTTTTAAGATTTATTTTTTTGGACAAACTTTTTTTTGTTTTATTTTTTAAAATCATGCCACATGTCAAAATTTTATTAGTTAAACGACTTACACTTTAGTATATAAAGGATATATATGTTATTGTTTAGATAAGTGTTTAAACTGATCTTTTTAACACATAAACCAATTTTTTTTGAAAAAAAATTTAAAAATCATCTTTCTCATATTCGATGTGTGTAATAGGTGGATACCTAGATACCTGTATCACTGGTAAAAAACAGTTAAACACATTCAAAAGATTCCTCGCAAATGTGACATAATGGATTATCGATATCCTTCCCTCTATTATACTCTTTTTTTTTTTTTTTTTTGGTCAAATCCCTCTATTATACTTTAACTTTGTTTATTTAAGGGTTTTTAGTGATAAAACCATTCAACTAAAGATGGATCGTAAAAAAAACACTCAACTAAAGATTTAGTGAAAAAAAACCCTCAACTTTAGTGCCGTTAATGTTTGTCACCCTCCGTCACGGAATTTTAGATGGAGGGTAACATATGTTAACAGAACTAAAGTTGAGGGTTTATTTCACTAAATCTTTAGTTGAGGGTTTTTGTTACGATCCATCTTTAGTTGAGGGGTTTTATTACTAAATGCGATTAAATATTTTAAAACCTTTGTTATCATTTATTTATTATTTAAGAATCTTACAATTTATTTATAAACATTGAAAATAATTTATAATTTTTTATATATTACTTTATCAAATTTTTAACCTATTATAAAGCTTAGTAAATATTTTAATATTTTTATAAACTATTAATAAGGTTAACGATGATTTTATAAGCTTTTATCTGCTATTTCTTAGAATAGAATAATACATGATTTTTCTTGTTATTACGAAGTAAAGCGATAAAGCTTTATAAAGAAGGAAACACATACAATTTTCTTATATTAATATTGTCAAATATCAAATACTTAAGATTTCTAAGTTATATAAAGTTGTAGGTAGTGTTGAGGATATTTAATTAGTTTAGAAATTCAACATTGTTACTTAAAATACGGTAAGGACTTTATTCTCCTCTTTTAACAATTGCAATTTGATTCGTACTTTTTTTTGTTTCAAAAGAAATAATGTAGGATTATTTTTCTTCTTTTTAATTTCAGAACCAGTATGTTATACTCCTACCATATTAATCAATAAGCTTTTCTTGTTTTATTTATTTACTTCATGTTTTTGTAGTATGACGAATAATCACATCTTTAATCTTATAAAATCATCATTAAACTTTAATAATAATTTATAAAAAGTATTAAATGAGAAAACTTTATAAATTTGTCATAAAATTGATAAAGTAATATATAAAAATAGAAATTATTTTCAATGTTTATAAATCAATTTTAAGATTCTTAAATAATGGATAAATGATAATAAAGATTTTAAAATATTTCACCACATTTAGTAATAAAACCCCTCAACTACAGATGGATCGTAATAAAAATCCTCAACTAAAGATGTAGTAAAATAAACCCTGAACTATAGTTCTGTTAACATATGTCACCCTCCGTTTAAAATTCCGTGACGGAGAGTGACAAACATTAACAAAACTAAAGTTGAGATTTTATTTCATTAAATCTTTAGTTGAGGGTTTTTTTTACGATCCATCTTTAGTTGAGGGGTTTTATTACTAAAAACCCTTTATTTAATGGATTTTCAGCCCTTGTTTTTAGGTTACTTGTTAGTTTGACAAAAAAAACGGATGTTTACCGCTATTATTTATTACCTAGTAATGGTATCAGGGATTATTACACGTTGAAATTTATAAGTCATCCTTAATCAAAAGATTCCTCACAAATGTGACATAAATTGAGAGAAACGTTGTCTGATTCAACTCCCAAAATTTATGGTAACTTATTTTGATGATAACTTATTTTGATAAGTTTTCTTTATTCTTTGGTAAAAGAATCGGTCAGGATGTGAGACAAGAGATACACACTTGAGATGCAAAATGAATGAGGAATGAGGACATATTTAGGTATACCAGAAGATATCAGTGGGTCCAAATGTAAGCTCTTTGCCTTCCTTAAGGATAAGCTAAGAAGTAGACTGAATGGATGGACTGGCAGATGACTTTCTAAAGGCGGGAAAGAAGTTATGATAAAATCAATCTTGCTTACTCTTCCGACGTATGTAATCTCTTACTTCCTTCTCCCATTGGAGATTTGTGAGAATTTAGCTAGTGTCATTGCACAGTTCTGGTGGTATTCACTGGTTAACATGAAACAAATTATGTTTACCCAGAGAAGAAGGCGGAACTGGCTTTAAGATGATCCATGAGTTTAACCTTGCGTTACTAGCAAAGCAACTATGGAGACTGGTACAGAACCCGGACTCTCTGGTAGCTTGCGTCTTGAGAGGCCGGTATTACAGATTGAGTACGCCTTTGCGTCAAATCAATGCTAGCAGCCCATCATATGTGTGGACAAGTATATCGGCCGGAGGAGAATTGATATTATTAGGAATTAGACAAAAAGTCCACTCGGGATATGAAGTTAAAGCTTGGGAAGATCCTTGGATCCCTACTATACCTGCGAGACCAGCAATTCCTTAGGCACCGGTTCTGCATCCGAATATGTGAGTGAGCGATTTGATTAATCAAACAAAGAAGACTTGGGAGGATAGCCGACTTCACGATTATATTGATGCAGCTGACATACCTCTCATCAAGAGTATGGGCATTAGCTCCACGCATCGACGGGACACGTACTGCTGGAGCTATACGAGGACTGGACAGTATACAGTTCAATCTGGATATTGGGTAGCACGAAATATCTTGAGGAAAAAAGATGAATCTGAAGTATGTGAGCCTAGTATCACAAAACTCTAAGCACATGCTTGTAAAGTCAAGGCTCCCCAAAAGATTTGCCATCTTATGTGGCAGTTGATAACATAACATGTAGCTGTTACGAGCATCTTAAACTATAGACATATGAGATGTGACAACCACTGCCCTCGTTGTAGGGAACCCGAGGAAACGATCACCCATGCAATATTTGAATGCCCACCTGCATTACAAGTTTGGGCGCTATCATCTACGCCTACCAATCCCGCTTTGTTTCCAGTATAAAGCACGTACGCGAATATGGACTATCTATTCTGGAGGAAGAATGCAATAATGGAACCGGAATTGGATAGGGATCCTTATCCTTGAATAATTTGGTACATTTGGAAGGCTAGGAATGATAAGCTATTCAGAAGCATTGATAGGGACCCATTGGAGGTAGCGCGCTATGCAGAAAGTGAATGCCAAGCATGGTTCCAAGCAAATGAGCAGGATATACCGTTCTCCCTTGGGAACGGAATAGATGAAGACCAGGCCTTAAGTGTGGGTAACATATGCATGGTGGATGGATCTTGGACTTTTACGGACTTCTTTAGTGGATGTGGATGGGTGTTGAATGATAATTTGGGAAATAGCCAGTTAATGGGGCTGCGTAATTTTGATCGAGTGGAATTGTCGTTGCATTCAGAGTTGGAAGCACTGCGGTGGGCAATGGAGAACATGCTTCAACATTCGTCATGTCAGAGCTTTGGAACTGATTGCAAGGAGATGGTCGAGATGCTCAGGAATCCTCATGCATGGCCTAGCTTCTCAACGGAACTGGAGAAATTGTTGACACTAAAGATCTGCTTTCCTGAATTCAAGATTTTTTATGTTCCTAGATTACAGAACGACGTTTCTGATTCTCTAGCTAAGATAACTAGGTCTTTTTATCGTAAGCTTGTGTACGTTGGTTGTTCTATTCCAGTCTGGTTACGCAGACCACCTCAAGTCGCTTGAGTAATAGATCAGCCGTTTGATGTCAAAAAAAAAAAATTATGGTAACTAATTTATGTTGTTTGTTACGCCATTTCTATTTGGGCAAATCCCTTGGATAGTATAAAAATAAATTTGTGACGAAAACAATAAATAAGAGAAACATTCTAAACCTTAACCTTTCTCCTAACCTTCACTCTCTAAATATTAGTCTATATACCCTAATCATTAAGCTTTCAATGTTTAATACGAGACTATGAAGTCTTCTGAGAAGATTACAAAGCCATCAAAGCTGCGAAAGAGTGAAACAATTGGTAGTTATTGTTTTGGTTTCACTGTATTCTCCAAGGTCTTTTTCGGAATTTGTAAATCAATTGTTATTTCTCAACACCTAGTGGAAAAGCATTACGCGTGAACGAAGTTGGTATCGGATGAAACAGAGAACTACAAACTAGGTATCTTAACACCTTTTTAGCGAATTTTCACTCGTTAATGTTGTAAAAATGAAATCTGTGATGTTTATTCATTGAACCAATGATCCTCGTTTATACAAGTTAGGGATATACGAGATGTGTTCTACTCCTAGATACTCTAACTTTACGTCTATCAAAACAATATGTAGTCCTTATCTCTAATACATTTACACTTATCTCTAATACTCCCCTTCAAGATGGTGCCTAAAGATTTCGAACGCCATCTTTCCCAGAAGGTAGTGAAACTGATTGCGTCCAAGTGGCTTTGTGAGAATATCGGCCAGCTGCTCAGTTGTCTTCACATATCTTGTTATGATGGAACCGTCTTGAACAGTGTCACGTATGAAGTGACAATCTATCTCGATGTGTTTCGTTCTTTCATGAAAAACAGGATTCGCTGTGATGTGTAATGCCGCTTGATTATCGCAATAGAGTGCAGTAGGAGAATGTTGGTGAATTCCAAGGCTTCGCAAAAGTTCCATGATCCATTTGAGCTCACACAGTGTCAAGGCCATTGATCTGTACTCAGCTTCAGCCGACGATCGTGACACTACTTGTTGTTTCTTCGTTTTCCAAGAGACAATAAACTGACCAAGCAAGACGACGTAACCAGTAAGAGATCGTCTAGTCAAAGGGCAAGCGGCCCAGTCAGAGTCACAGTAGGCAGTGAGAGTGAGATCGTTCTTCGAGCTCAAAAAGATTCCTTGTCCTGGTGCTTTCTTCAAATAACGAACAACGCGCAATGCTGCATTCCAGTGTTTAAGTCGTGAAGCTTGAAGAAACTGTGCAAGTGTATGCACTGCATAGCTCAGGTCCAGCTTAGTTACTGTTAAGTAGACAAGTCTTCCAATCAACAGTTGGTACTTCAAAGGTTCTGAGTAAAATTCTCCTTTGTCGCGACCAAGTGTATGATTTTGCTCCATGGGTGTATCGATGGGTTTGGATCCAAGTAAACCACACTCGTTGATAATGTCGAGTGCATATTTTTGTTGTGACAAGTAGATGTTGTCTTTGTTGCGAGAGACTTCTATCCCAAGGATATACTTAAGAACCCCCAAATCTTTCATGTGAAATGTCTTGTTGGGATAAGATTTGAATTTTTGAGATAAGAATCGGATCATTACCTCCAATAATAAGGTCATCGACATAGTCCAAAACATACACAGTATAGGAGCCACGCTGAAGCGTGAACAAGGAGTGGTCTGAGTAGTTTTGCTTAAAACCAAAGTTCTGTAGAGCAGTAGACAGCTTAGCGAACCAGCAGCACGGAGCTTGTCTTAAGCCGTATAATGACTTGCGAAGTTTACATACTTTGTTTGGTGGTGACGATGTGAAACCAGGAGGTAGTTTCATGTATACTTTGTCATCCAAATCACTGTGTAGAAAGGTGTTATGAATGTCCATTTGATAGAGTTCCCAACCTTTAGCCGCAGAGATTTCGAGAAATATCCGAACCGTGGACATTTTCACCACTGGTGCAAAGTTTCTTTATAATCCACGCCTCTTGTTGACGATTTCCAAGAACTATCAGTCGAGCTTTGAAACGCTCTATGGTTCCATCTGCACGGAACTTTATTTTGAATACCCATTTGCACCCGATAGCAACCTTTCCTGGTGGAAGATCAGTAATTTCCCATGTATGATTGAGCTCCAAGGCATCTGCCTCAACGGTGACAGCATTGTTCCAACGAGGATCACGTATAGCTTCTTCATAGCTAAGTGATTTTGATTTGGAAGCAGATTAGCAAGATACGTCTGTAGCTGCGGATACAGTGGATGAAACGATACAAAGTTAGTTAAGGGATAAGACACCTTACTTGAAGACTGTGAATTGGTGTTGGTGTTGGTGTGAGCGTGATGGGGTTCATTGATCTGAGCGTTGTACGTAGCGTAGGGCTTGAGTAGGATAGACTTTTTTTTCTGTCGTCGTCCTCGTCTCATTTCTTGAGGCAGACGTTTCCAGAGGTTGAGTCAAATATGATTCAAGTAAAATATCAGCTCCTCCTGAAGGAGATAAAGTGTCAATCAGTGGTTCTGAGATGGGAAGGGAACGTGTGGGCAGAGGCTATGGTTCTCGAGCCAACAGTACACTGGTACGTGATACCAGTTCACTGCAACATGACTCGCAGAATCCAGGTATTCCGCATTTCGTTGAAGACTCGCCCACATAGCTTTTGCGCTTTCAACCAAAGAGATAGAGGGTCTCAGTTTTGGTTCCACACTGCTATAGATCCATCCAATTATCATCGAACTGACCATGTCCCACTTCTCCGCCTCATCAGAGTTGTTGGACGGTCGTTTGAGGGTTCATTCTATGAACCCAAATTTCCGTTTGGCACGAAGTGAGTTCATCATCAGCTTCGACCATCTGTCATAGTTTGCTCCATTGAGAAAAATAGGGGTCTGAACTTGTCCCGTGTTGTCTGACGGATGCAGGTAATATGGCGACATCAATTTGTCAGTAGTGACAATTGATGTGCTTGAAGTTTCACTAATGATTGTGAGGATCGAGTTAGAAAAAAATTGGTAAAATTATCAAGAGTCAAGAGTTGGCTCTGATACCATGTAAAACTGAAAGCCATGATGTTTATTCATAGAACAAATGGTCCTCTTTTATACAAGTTAGGGATATACGAGATGTGTTCTACTTGGACTTTACGTATATCACAACAATATGTAGTCCTTATCTCTAATACATTTGAACTTATCTCTAATAATTATTATTATTATTAAAATTATGTATATTGGCACAAAAATAAGATGTGGATATAATGTTTCTTCTAACAATTATATAAAATGGGTTAGAAACAAAAAATTATTACTAAGCCCTTTCTCAAAAAAAAAGAAAGAAGTATTACTTTGTTAGGCACGATATGTGAAGAAGGAAGTATCGGACATAGAAATGTAACAATATTTTTTTGAAAGAATGTTAAATTTGTTCAAATAAATAAAAACTTTACAACATGTGTGTGACTTGTTTCTGAGTTTGTTGAAGCATAATTAGAAATGTAATAATTTACATCTTGTTTGTACATGAATAATTGTTTGAGCTTCAATGACATTGTGTTGACAAGCTTCAATGACATGAAGAATCGGTTTGTCTGTCCACCCACTAAACAAGGCAAACCAAATCACAAGACAAGAGGAGCATGCTTTTTTAACACATATGAATAGCATGTTTAAGCCTAGATTTTGGTAGAAAACAAGATATCCGGTTAAAAAATTGGAGTTTTACGCGAAATTTAATCGTATATAAAATAATTGAAGCAACCAAATTCACCCTCGTTTCTAGGGGTGGACACTTTACCCGATACCCGAAATCGTACAGGATCCCAACCCAAAATATTAGAACTGAAATTCGAACTGAAGTAGCAAAATACCCCGAATGGATATTGAGTTAGAATAGTTTGGATATCCGAACTCGAACGGGTAATATCTAAACCCGAATGGGTATCCAAAAATAACCGAACATATGTATATATATATCTATTTATTCATAGTTTATTTGTCCTATTTTATTCAAAGTAATTATACTAATGTTGTATATAGTTTAAAATCAGATAATACACATATAATTGTAAAAACAAAATGATTTGTTACTCATTTAAAGTGTATGTTAACCTTCTTATTTCATGTTTTAACAAAAGTTGCATCCAAAATTCGAAAATAACAACTAAAATAATTAATTTTTAATTTCAATCTTTTATTTTCAAATTTATTAATCGTTTAACTTATTAAAAATTTAAAATAGTTAATTTCATAGTTAAATTTTAAATACATGAAACTTAAGCAATAAGAATTTGAATTTTTTTCTTTCAAAATCTAAATATCCGAACCCAACCCGAAATAACCTAACCCGAACTTAAAATATCCGAACCCGACCCGATATATAAAAATATCTGAACGGGTCCTAGACCCCAATACCGAAATACCCGAAAACCTGAAATACCCGATGCAACCCTCGTTTCCATCCTCCACCAGTCGACTCTCTCATCTTCTTCTTAGGGATTGGATTAAGTGCCTGCATCAGGTGGAATCACGACGGAGATGAAGACCTTAGATAAGAACGGCATCTCCGCCTTTAGTAACTTCTAGGTTTTTTCTCACTCTTTCTCCCTTCTTATTGTAGATTTCTCTAGCCTCTAGGTTTGAAATTAGATTTTGGATCGTCCTTTCTGGTTTTATTTACGACCGATTTGTGTTGAGCTAGCTAGTGTTGTTTGTTTCAACTCCCCCAAGGTTTCTCGGAGTTTGTAATTCGATCATTATAGAATGAATAGTGTTTTTGGCTGATTAGTGTTGAGCTAGTTAGTGTTTTTGGTTTCACTGTCTTCTCCCAAGTCTTTCTTGAAATTTTTAAATCGATTAACAGAGTATAGGATGAAACAGAGAACTATAGATTTGGTACCTTAAAGAAACTCCAATGGTAAGAGTCCATTACGAGCTCTTATGATTAATTTAATAGTTAACTAGATTTTGACCAAAGCGCGAGTCTTTTTTATAAACAAATATTTTTACGAAAGTATTTGGGATTATTATATATTATTATATTACAAATTTTTACTATACCGAAAATAACTTTTTAAAAAATTATATAACTTATGAATTATTTTATTTGAGATTTTTTATTTATGTAAATCTTTTTTAGGCATTAACATTGTACACGGACTCGGAAATCCGAACCAAAATCGATAAAATTATAGGTTCGGTTGGGATTTAGGTAAAAGTACCTACTAGGTATTTTTTTGGATCCACGGATCTCTACTTGACTTCGGGTCCTATCCGAGACTCGATCATTTATCCAAAGTACTTGAAATGTTTTATGTATAAGAGGAATAATTAGGTATTTTGAATATTTTTTGGTATTACTGTTATTTTTTAAAAGTTTTAGATTTGGGATTTTGGTAAGACTATAAAGAGATTAAATTGTTATATTCGGGTACTAAATAATAGATTTTTAAAATAATTCTCTTTTATATTATAGATTTTAAAAGTACATCTTACTAAGGCGAATCCAATATACACAAATGACTATGATTTGGGTAGATATAAGTTTGGTTTTACATCATCATGCGTAAAAAATATAAACAGTAAAAAAGTATGCAGTAACAATATTTTGATTATGTACAGACAAATATTGAAGGACCCATGTTTTAATTAATAACAATGTACTGTTTTCTATATGTGGTATACACGTTAAATGATAACATGTGAATAGTCATAGACACTATGTTATAATGAGATGAATAGTTAGATACATAAGTTAATGTTTTAATTAAGATAGAAGAAAGCGTGAATTAATCTCTTATTGTAATACTTATGTTATTAATTAGATGTGTTAATAATAAGAGAATGTAAGACCAATAAGTAAAATGACTATTTTACTATTAATGAATAGGTGCATTAACTTTGTATAAGTAGATTTTTCAAAACTATTTCCCTTTTAATAATACAGATTGTGATATAAAATATAACTTGGAGACGAAGTAATATAATTAATTTCAGATTTTGTTATTAAATATCGTATATACAATATATCGTTAACTAAAAAATGTTCTCAATACATTTAAATCGATTTTTTTTTTAAATTGGTCATATGCAATATCGTATATACCAATATATTGTTAATTTAATTTTGTAATTATCAACCAATCATATATACAATATATAGTTAATTTAAATTTGTAATTATCAGCCAATCAAAACTATAGGTGTTTGAACTATGGACTCAAACCCACTAAGACACATAGAAACCAACCCAAACCAAAAAAAAAAAAATCAAATATCTTATTAGGTCCAAATTTCTAGGACCTACGGGATCCAGACCCGCAAGAAACTTATTTGTAGTTGAACCGAATGCCTTTTCATATTCTCTCTAATTATATTTTTACTGTATTTTATAAAAATTATATTTTTAAGTCGATAATATTTAAGATTTATTTGGCAGATTTTCGATAATTTAATATTATGCGAGTATATTGCAACTAGAATAAACTTTTTTTTTTAATTTCTAAGAGTTAATGTTAATCCAATATAGTAGGTTAGCTATAATTCTGTAAAAATAAGAAAAATAATAACAAACTGTGATATTAAATAAAAATTGTAGACGAATTAATATAAATATTTCCAGATTTTGTTATTAAATATCTTATATACAGTATATCGTTAACTAAAAGATTTGCTCAAAAAATTTAAATCGATTTTCTTTTTTAAATTGATCATATATAATATCGTATATACCAATATATCGTTAATTTAAGTCTGTAGTTATAAATAACAAATCTTTGTTATAAGTACTTTTTATAAAAATTAATTAATGTAATATATATAGTTTTGTTTTTAACAGATGGTTTGTTAAAATGTTTTTATCAAATTTTATTTTGTAAATATTCGAAACTGTATAATATACGATAATGTGATATAATATTTTGTATGCTATATTCTAAATTATTTTAATAACTGATGTTTAAATATTGTAGGTCTATTTTAAGAATAAGATATGGTGAAACATTAATAAATATGTATGATTTTATATATCTATAATAAAACATGTGCGACATTATATGGATTAAAAGAGAATAAATTATGGTTAGTGTAATATATGGTAACCTTCAAACAAATCGGTTAGGATGTCAATTGATAAGTATCCAACCTTTTGCTCTTTCCCTAAGAAAATCAAATACAAACATTAATGCATAACACCAATACAATCAAACAAAGAAACATACTTGTCCCTTTCTGAACTTCACCAAAACCAGATATATCAAATCCACTAGAGAACTTCCCCTTTGCACCTGTAAAAAAAACACAAGAGCAATTACCAAACGTTTGCATAAATGTCTTCGGTTTTTTCCTTGGAAAAGAGTGATCTTTAAGACGTACCAGTAATAACAATAGCTTTAACATCATTCCTCCTCAAAGCTTCCTCATAATTACTCTTGAGGTTGTCTAGCACTGTACACATTTATACAAATAACAGAGTCACCGACATAGTTAATTGCTTCGAATGCTAAAAAACGATATTTCTTGAGATCATAAGCTATTCACTAAACTAAACGAGCACGAACAAACTAGTCGTAGTCCCAATCTTCACGCAATCAGATCAAAAGTTCAATCAGGGATAAGAGTGTGACGAGAATAAAGCGAAATTTGACCTAGAATCTGAAAAGCTAAATCCATTCAAGATCAAAGATAGACGAGGAGTAGAGTACCGTCGAATGATAGAGAATTGACGGGAGGGTTGATGATTGTGATGACAGCGGTGCAATCGCCGCCAAATTCCATCGTCGTCTTTCCCTTTGTTCGTGAAGCCATTCTCGAGCTTAGTTTGGATATCTCTTCTCCAAATTCAATTTTTCAGACTAAAGAAATTAAACACAGCGAAGAAGAAGAGAGAGAAGGCAAAACCAATAACAAAACACCACATATGGGGTTTTTAAGGATTCCAAAGGTGTTGTTTTAGACAGCGGTTCTCTTTCTTTTCTCTTTTTTCATTATTTTATTGTCTTTTGCTTTAAAACCTTATCTAAAAGACACCGATGGAGGTGGTCTTAAAACTCATTTGCCAATGTTCCCAAGTATATTTATTATTATAAACTTATGTACGTTGCCTCAAATCATTCGAAACTCAGATGTGGGTACAATGCTTTCTTCTACTAATATATAAAAGAGGTTTAGAAACAAAGAAATAGTTCTAATTTGTGGGGCAAGATATGTGAAGAATGACAAGCATGCACCAGACATAACAACAAAAATGTCAAAAAAGCATTTTGCAATTTATCCTTTATGAAAGTAATAAATATTTTCTTGTAAGAAATGTAATAATATCCATCTTGTTTCTCTATAATAATTATTTGAGTTTCAATGACATGATCTTTCTGTAGTGCTCTCATAACGAATCAGTTTGGCTACCCACCCCTGAACCGACGCAAACATAATATAAGAACAAGAGGAGCCTGACTAAATCTGGATTTTGGTTGATAACAAGATCTCAGTTTAAACAATCAGATATTAACTCGAATTCGAATCATATATAAACTATTATAATCAACCAAATTCACTCATGTGTTCTTCCTCCGCACCGAGTAAACTGAACCTGCATGCCTAGGAGGAACATATACCGCCATCTGGTTATCCTTTACCTTTGTAGTTTGCAAACATGATACTGGCTGCCCGAAAAAGACATCTGGTATCTCCCCAAGTTCGAGAATCATCCTGGTAATCAGCATGGACATTTATCGTTGTGTTGACTTAGTTGATTTAGCTCAACATCATTTGAATGGTAGTTTCAATCAAACACATTCCCACTAACTCCATACAACAAAAGGGCTAAGCCCATTTTTCACATACATAACCTGAAAAAAACTCGTTTATCTATAACTTACAAATAAAGCAACTTTGGGTCTGATCTGAGACCAACCATCAACAGTTTGAGTTTAATATTCAAACTCTTTTCAAACCACTTAAAATGTTTTCACAAATTCATCTTGATTCTTCCATATCGAGAAATTTCCATTTTAAATAGTAATAAAAGTTATCATATCAAATGGGAAGGCATAATTAAAAAAATAAAGGAGAAAATCAAACGGAACCAAATTGAAAGAAGATGATTTGGTAAGGGATTTAAATGATTTAAAAGAAAAGAAAAAGGTTAATTAAAACTAATAGACGAAATGTTATTTTTAAGGGATGTTGAACTTATAGAAGCTGTTGAAACTATGGTCTCAAACTTTTATCTAATTAGTCAAATGATCTTCAGTGGAAGTCGGAGACCAGAAGATTTTAAAAAGAGATATTCCTATCTAAGCAAAAGAGTAACTAGATTAATTGTTTTTTTCTACAAGGCTCAAAAAGTTATTAATTTCATTTCACTATTCAATAATGTTGGGTAAGTGTCACATTGACTGAAAATTGGTTAGTGAACTGAAAACTATTGTATTC
Source organism: Eruca vesicaria subsp. sativa (assembly GCA_932364175.1). Taxonomy (NCBI): domain Eukaryota; kingdom Viridiplantae; phylum Streptophyta; class Magnoliopsida; order Brassicales; family Brassicaceae; genus Eruca; species Eruca vesicaria. The sequence goes on along the minus strand of CAKOAT010731821.1, from coordinate 77,712 downwards.
TGCATCAGTGATCAATCAAAATTATATTTTCCCATCAAAATTCTATTCTTTTCATTTTTGTTTGCACAAATACTGTGCATCCTCTTAACAACAGAAAAGTGTAAGAACTGTTGGTGCAGAGAATCCAAGTGTTTGAAGATGTAAGTGACATAACAATCTTTTATGTCAAAAAAAAAAGTAGCCATTTGGTCATAATAATGTGACATGTTTTATCATAGCCAAATTTTGTCACATTTAGTGACATAAACATGACAGAAATAAACTAGACAAGAGATGCGACATAATTGTCAATATGTTTACTTTTACCATAGTGATGTAAATGTGACTAAATTCCATTTCTCCATTTTTGACATTAGAGAAACTAAATGTTTGTGATGGATGTATACAAAAAAATTACAAACAAAAAAAATGTTATAAACTGTGACTTAAAAACATACCAAATACTTCCTCCGGTTCGAATTACTTGTCGTTATAGGCTTAATTTTTCTATCACAAATTAACTGTCATTCTCGCTTTCTAATATGATTTATACAAGATAATACATATTATAACTTCAACATAAGTAACAAAAAAATTAAATTAAATTAATTATAGTTCAAAAAAAATTCGTTTAACATCATCCCAAAAACCATTTTCTTTAATTAAATATTCTTATATCTTTTCTAATGTGGTCAACATACTATCTTCAACTAAATGATCTTCACTTTATTCAAATAACTAATTCAGATATAATTCTACTTGTGCATCGGTGTCTTCCCCTAAGTTTATGTTGACGTCGATTAAAGTACCACTCATAGAAGATGATATAATTGTTATCGGTATTGATCATCCGCTTTCAATATGACATGAGTCACCTTCATCGTCATGCTCATGATCACCATTATCAGTTGGATTAGTATTTAAATAAAAAGAATGCTTTTTATTTGTTGAATGTGAAAGGTTTTGATCAAATTAGCCAGTGATACTTTTGTTATCACATGATTGTTTTATATACTGATTATCAAAAGTTTTGAATTATTTACTTGTTTCCACTATTTTTTTTTGTTTGGGTGTATAAAAACATGTAAGAAATTTAGTTTCCCACTAAATATAATGAAGTTAACAAAGTACTTAGTTAATATAATTAATTCATTCAACTAATAATTAAAGACAATTTGGTGAAAAGAGACAAATATTATACACATAAATTATTTTTTTACTACCAATTTAAAATACTAAAACATACAATTAACCTTGTAGATAAAGTTGACTGATAAGGGTATAATAGATCAATTATTACTATTTAAGCCTCCATGAAATTATCTAGAACGATAAATAATTTGAAACAGAGAAAATACGTCGTAACTATAATTTAATGTTCATCTTCTGATCTAAGACCAACCATCAACAGTTTGAGTTTAATATTCAAACTCTTTGTAAACCACTAAAAATATTTTCACAAATTTTATTTTGGCTGTTCCTTATCGAGAAACTTCCTTTTTAAAAATTGTACTACACGTTATCATATCAGCAGCGGCAAAAGAAAAGGAAATCAGGGGGCTAACATGACATGAACGAAACAAATTGTCAACAGCTTGGAAGAGAGAGTTTACTAGCTGGTGCTTAGAGCATGTTTATAGGCGTTTGTTAAGTGTGTCCCTTAGCTTAATTAATTAAAAAAAAAATAGGAAAAGTTGGTTTAAAGCAAAGGCACGGAGCTTAATTAAGGGACATAGGAGAGCGTTACTTAACGCCACGCGTCAGAAGGAGAGGGCTTTGAAACTCGGTGGAAGCCACACTTCGGTTTTGTTTCTTTCTCTATCTTCTCTCTTCTCCGATGTTCTCTGCATGCGACGAAAAGGGCGATTTTTTCGCCATCTTGGTCGATGTCGGATCATCGCCGTCTCCGAACTCTATTTTCTCTCTTCTCTCTTCTCCGATGTTCTCTGGTTCTCTCTTGCTTGGTTCTCTGTAGACTCCTCTCTTGATTCCTCTCTCTTTTGGTGGATCCCGATTCCTCTCTCCCGACGAAGGTAAACGGCTCTCTCTCTCGTGATGGGTCTCTTGATTCCTCTCTCTTTGATTGTTGCATGTCTTTGATTTTAGTTTTCTCTGTAGACTCCTCTCTTGATTCCTCTCTCTGTTGGTGGATCCCGATTCCTCTCTCCCTCGGTGGATCTTGATTTGTGTCCCTCGACGAAGGTAAACGGCTCTCTCTCTCTCGTGATGGGTCTCTTGAGTCCTCTCTCTTTGATTGTTGCATGTCTTTGATTTTAGTTTTCTCAAGGTAAAGTGTTGATTAGTTTTCCTTTATTTGTTTTCTGTGTTTGTGTCGCTACATGGATGGATGAAGGAGCTTGATCCAGGGTTGATGTAGAGGCGAGAAAGCCTGAGGATTTGTATGATAAAACCGCCAAGATTTTAAAGGTACCTTCTCTTTGATCTTTATAAATGTATAAACGTTTCATTCTGTTTTTAGTGGATTGAGATTGAAATGTGATTGTGATTTAAGTTGCTAATGGTGATGATTTGAATTATTGTTTGAAATGATTTTTGAACTAATGATAATGAAAATCTGTTGAGTAAAGTAGAATATAATTATGGTTTCTTTTCTTAAGATTGAACATGTATAATGGTTCTTGTTAGGACAAAAACATTTAAGGTAGTATTTGGTTGAGTTCGGGTTATTATACACGAGCAGTTTGTTTGTTTGTTTAAATTGACAACTCTTGTGTGTTTGTTTATTCCATCTGTCTTCACTCTTAAAGTAACGAAACTTTAGTTACAGTTTTTGTTAGGTTAGATAATAAATACAGTTTATGGTTAAGACTGAAATGAATGCTACTAGGTAGATCTCAGCTAAATGTGTGATGACAGTGTTGTGTGATGAATGCAATTAGGTAGATGTCAACTCGATAGTGTTGTGTGATGAATGCAATTAGGTAGACGTCAAGTCGGTTATGGTTGTGATCAATACTTGATCCTTCTCTAACATCCATTTAACCCTCCAACGCGTTCTATGTTTCTCACCTCAAACCATTTCAGTCTCTCTCTCTTTCACCTTTCTCCTTATCTTTTCTTTGTGATATGGATTCTTTTCTTTCCTCTGGAAATTCAAAGTTTGTTGAATTACTTAGTCAACAAACAATTTCCTTTGGTAACTTTGAAGATAGTGTTCCATTAGGAGGAAGTGTAGGAACCGAATCTTCAAACTTTGGTGGGAATGGTGCACCAGAGCGTGTCTTACGCCGCAAATGGACTCAAACGGATGATATTGTCCTGATCAGCTCGTGGTTAAACACGAGCAAGGATCCTGTGGTGGGCAACTTTCAAAAATCCGACGGCTTTTGGAGTAGGATTGCTGCCTACTTTGCAGCAAGTCCTCTGGTTGTTGGTTTAGAGGAGAGAGAGGCAAGACACTGCAAACAAAGATGGCATAGGATCAATGACTCTGTCTCCAAGTTCTGTGGAGCTTATGAAGCGGCTTGTAGAGAGAGAACAAGCGGCCAGAATGACAATGATGTTCTGAATCGAGCTCACAAGATCTACGAGACCAACAACAAAGATAAGCATTTTAATCTTGAATACGCATGGAATGAGCTAAGGCACGACCAGAAATGGTGTGAACTTGCTACGGGCAAAAAAAAAGGGAGCTTGAAGAAAAGAAAAGGTGATGACGGTGGAGATTCAGAGTGCTCTCAAGCGACTGACCACAGCCGTCCTCCTGGTGTGAAGGCCGCAAAGATGAGTGCGAAGAAGACGGTAAATGAGAGTAGTCTTACTAAGCTGACTCTGCTTGATGGTCTCATTGAAAAAAGAGAGAAATTGTCTAAGCTCAGTCTCCTTGAGAGTCTCATGGGAAGAAAAGACCCACTGGCCGACTACGAAGAAGTCCTAAAGAAGAAGCTTTGCAGTAAATTGTTCTGAAGTTTAAGTTATGTTTAAGTCATGTTTAAGTTTCAAGTTAAGAAATGTTTCTGTTTCAAGTCTATGTTATATTTCTGTTTCAAGTTAGTGTTATGTTTCTGCTTCAAGTTAATGTTATGTTTCTGTTTCCAGTTTATTTATAAAATGTTTAAGTTTATGTTTATGTTTCTCTGTTTCATGTTTATGTTTCTATGGTTTCTGTTTCTTTTTAAGTTAATGCAATGTTCTTTATTATATTGCAGGGACATACAAAGAGGCATACAAGGAGAGTTGTGTCACGGGTGTCTATTGAGTTGTGGTTTTGTACACTTGTGTCACGAGAGTTCTGTAAAGTAGAGGCAGCTTTGTTGTGGTGGCTTTGTGCACTTGTGTCACTCACTCACCAGTGTTTATTGAGTGGTGGCTTTGTAAACTTGTGTCACGAGAGTTTGTAAAGTAGTGTGACTTTGTACACTTGTGTCACATGTATGTCTTTTTTTAATTTTTTTGTTTGTTGTAAACTTATGTCACCAGACACTTCTTCAAAGTCTATATATCAGAAACCATTCTTCTCTATCAAAAAATCAAACTCTCATTCAGCTTACGTTTTCTCCATCTTATATTTCTTAAACAAGAATTCAAAAAAAAATCTCTCATGGCTTCTTCCTATCATCACAATTTGGATGATTCTATTAATGAAACTTTCAATCAATTTTTTGATGAAACTGTTGGAGAAATTATTGAAGAGACTTTTGAAGAAACATTCGACAATGTGGTTGATGGTGATCAAGAATTTGAAAAGAAGACAAGAAAAAAAAGGGTTCTTATCGAAAGAAAACGTGAAGAAGGTGATATCCAATTATGGAATGATTATTTTAGTGACACTCCAACGTATACAGAAAATCTGTTCCGACGCCGATTTAGAATGAATAAATCATTATTCATGCGTATTGTTAATCGCCTTTCCAATGAAGTTCCATTCTTTCGTCCGAAGACCGACGTTACCGGAAGACTTGGTCTCTCTACACTTCAAAAGTGTACAGCAGCTATTCGTGTCTTGGCATATGGTTCTGCGCTTGATGCGGTCGACGAATACCTCAGGCTCGGTGCAAGCACGGTTCGGTTATGTGTGGAAAATTTTGTGGAAGCAATAATAGATTTGTTCGGGGATGAGTACTTAAGGAGACCAACGTCGGATGATCTTCAACGTCTCCTTCATATTGGAGATCTTCGAGGATTTCCCGGGATGATAGGAAGCATCGATTGTATGCATTGGGAGTGGAAAAATTGTTCGACCTCTTGGAGAGGGCAATATACTCGTGGTTCGGGAAAACCCACAATCGTTTTAGAGGCGGTTGCTTCATATGATCTCTGGATATGGCATGCTTTTTTCGGATCTCCAGGTACCTTAAATGATATCAATGTTCTTGATCGCTCACCTGTTTTTGATGACATTATAAATGGTCGAGCTCCGAAAGTTAATTTCTCGGTGAATGGAAATCCTTATTCAATGGCTTACTATCACACCGATGGTATTTATCCGAAATGGGCAACTTTTATCCAATCTATTTCACTACCACAAGATCCAAAATCATCTTTATTTGCTCAATGTCAAGAAGCTGTCAGAAAAGATGTCGAGCGTGCTTTCGGAGTCTTGCAAGCTCGATTTGCCGTTGTTAAAAATCCGGCACTTTGTTGGGATAAATTCAAGATCGGGAAGATTATGAGAGCATGTATCATACTCCATAACATGATAGTAGAAAATGAACGAGATCAACAAACTCAGTACGATGTTTCAGATTTCCAACAAGGTGAAGGCAGCAGAAGTTCACATGTCGATCTCACGTATTCCACAGATACCCCGACAAGCATCGCCAATCAGATGGGTGTTCGAATAAAACTTCGTGATAAACAAGCGCATGAGCGACTAAAACGTGATTTGGTTGAACATATATGGCGTAAATTTGGACGTGATCAAGGCAACAACTGAACTTGGATGGCGCTTTCAAATTATTATCGTTTATTTTAGTTATCTTTATTTTCAATGTTTTTTTATAATCTATGTTTAAAATGTTATGTTTTGACTTTGTTTTATTTAATAAATAAATTTTAGTTTATAAAAAAGATTATGTTTAAATTTTAGTTTAATATTATTTTATTGTTAAGAACCTTAATTAAGAGACTACCTATAAACGACTAAAATTGTGTGTATCTTAATAATGTCTCTTAGCTTTAGAATAATCATTTAAAAATCAATTTGGCCACTTAAGGACCACTTAAGGGATTTCCCTATAAACATGCTCTTAGAGCCTCCACTTTGAGTCCATACAAAACCTCTGAATTTGTATGAAGCGAACCTATATACAGATAATGACATATTCTCAGTCTCTATGGGCTATGGGCTGCACAAGGCTCATTGGTTTCATACTACTTGCCTCCACTATTTTATTATTTGTTATAGACATCTAAAAAATTTAGTTTTTCTCTAAATACATTGAAGTAACAAGAGTACATAGTCAATGTAATTGACTCATTCAACTAATAATTAAAGATAATTTGGTGAAGAATGGTAAAAGATAAATATTATACACAGGAATTATTTTTTACTACTAATTTAAAATACTAAAACATACAATTAAACTTGTAAATAAATTTGATTGATAAAGGTATAATAGACAAATAATTACTTTTCTTAATCTACGTAAAATTGTCTATTAAAATTGTCTAGAACACCAGTAATTCGAAACGAAGTGAGTACGTCGTAAACCATCAACAGCAGTTTGAGTTTAATATTCAAACTCTTTGTGAACCACTAAAAATGTTTTCACAAATTTCATTTTGGCTGTTCCTTATAGAGAAACTTCCTTTTTCTTTAAATTGTACTAAAAGTTATCATATCAGCGGCGGCAAAAGAAGAGGAAATCAGGGTGGCTAACATGACATGAACGCAACAAATTGTCAGCAGCTTGGAAGAGAGAGTTTACTAGCTGGTGCTCAGAGCCTCCATTTTGAGTCCATACAAAACCTCTGAACTTGTATGAAGCGAGCCCACATACAGGTAATGACATATTCTCAGTCTCTATGGGCTGCATAAGGCTCATTGGTTGTGCACTGCTTGGACCTACAAAAGCCAAACGCTGTGATTAAGATCTATCAACCAAGCAACCGTCTGAAACTCTTCTCATCACCACACATAGTTATGTTTGTCAAAGTGATCAATAGTGCAATGATCCTACACTAGATACATGTCACTACAATATAGGAACAAAATGGATTCAGTCAAGCAGATTAGCCATGTTGATTATATAAAGTTCTAAGCAAACGTTCTCTTGATGATTGCAGCCGTGTAAATCTAAGGGTTGCTTGTCTTAATAGAATGAAAGTTTCGTTTTACCTGCAAACGGTGTGTGAAGAGAGTGATAAGTCAAGAAGCAAGCATCCAGGTCTTTAACTGTAGGTCCTGTAGGTATTTTGTAAATTGGATACCTGCAAAGTATATAATGGATTCTCAGAAGCGTGACAGGATAGTGGCAGAAAGAAACTGCACTCAAAGTACAAATAACAATACCACGCCACAGAAAACCAGCTTGAAGGAAGCAAGTCACAGCTTCTTAACGTCTTCAGCTCAGGAAACCGTGCAGCCAGGTCAGAGACCTGTAATGAAACATAGGCAACAGTCAGTCATGAGGAGCCAGAGCAACAGACTCACACAAGTTCCTATGTCTTGTGAGCTTAGAATGAGGTCTGGTTTATGTCGATGATGACCATAACAGTTTCTGACCAAACTGAACATTTCTGATTAGCGATAGCCAACAATTGACCCACATAAACGAGCAGACCGCATTAGAATACAACTTAGTTGACAACAACAATGATATAAAGGGCAGATAACATCTACCAAAATTGTAAATTTTAGAGAATCTAATAGAGTTCATTCTACTGTTTAGTATCTTCAGCATGCTTTCATAAATTTCTAAAAGTAAGATTCTAGTAAAAAAAAAAGTAGCGCACAAACCTTATCAGCCAAAGGTTCACGGATGTAAGGAAGGTCTCTTTCAAGATACTCAAACATCAAACGACCTTGAGAACCTAAACGTTCACCATCATCACTAGATGAGTCTTCAAGATGGTCCATCCTAGCAGTAACCCGTTCCGAATCACTATCCGTGCTAACATCGCTACTTGAATCATCGCTACCATCACCTGGCCGCCTGCCATAGTAATATGTTACAAAAGCCAACATTAAAAAAACTTTCACCAGGCTCCATAGACAATACATTACCTTGCTTTAAGCGCTGAACTCAAGGCATGAATATCAGCGTATATTTGAATCCCTGACAAGGAAGGCACATAGTACTGAATAACACGATCCTTGTTATTCAAAAGAAGATGCACTCCTGCCCCGTAAGCACTCCACTCCGCAAACGACTCCCAAATATCTCCAAGCACAAAGTACGGAACATTATCGTCACCATCAGCTTTTCTTTCACGTAACGACGTCTGCATAGATTACAATCATCATTACGTGACGTCATAAAGAAACGAATCTTTTTTATTGTTTTTTTCTAAAATGTAATTGACATGTTCAAACAATACCTTAGATAAGTATTGGGCCGGCACAGAAGGTGTGACGGACTTTAAGAACCGTTCCAGATTACTCGGCCCAGAAGGAGACTCGTTCTCGGATCCTCGGTGTTGCTTGGGGTTAGCTGATCGGCCATTAGATACGACGTCGCTTTGAGCTCTCCGTAGTAGCTGGTCGTTGCGGTGATTAGGCTTACGAGAGCCTTTCACCGAGCTGTAAAAATGGTCTTCTCCGTGTCGTCCTCTCGTCAACTGACATCCAGCTCCCAACATCTCCCAACAAAAAAAAAAAAAAAGCCTACGAGTTCGTCTCACGATGGAAAACTAGGAAACACAGTGAGAACTGTTTGATATGAACACGACAAAGGTGTCTCCGATGAAGAAAGAAGACGGAGATTCCAAGAAAGTTGAAATCGATTGGGAGTTTGAATTGAATTAAAGAGACCTTCCCGAAAAGGAGATTTCGAAGGTCCGATTAAGGAGGCGAGGATTAGTGGAAGAGGGAATCCAAAGGATGGGAGAGAGTATGAGATTCGGGTAAAAGAAAAGAAAATCAGGAGTTTTTTCAAAAATGGAGTCAATGAGGAGGAGAAAGTAGGAGAAGAAGATTGGTTCTTATTTGGAAGAGAGAGAGACAAGAGAGTGTAATAACACATAAGCCCCTATTAATTTATTATTTATACCATTTGGTAATTTGGTACAAATTCGCTTGAATCTGTGGTTTGTAATTGTTAAACATTTATCATAATGGGAGGAAACGAATCATTTGGGTTATGAGAGGAGTAATATTGCAAATAAAGGATAAACCAAAAGCCACTTTAAGCTTTTTTAAATTCATGGTGGATACTGGGTGCTGACAAGATGCAAAAAATGGCAAATTGGCATATACTTAATAAAATTCTTTTTTAATTCAGCAAAAGAAGAGGAAAAAAAAAAGAAAGGCTGTAAGCTTTTGTTCCTTTTTCTCTTCATAGATAATCTTCAAAATGTTGAAGAATATATTAAGTTCTTTTTCTTAACATCTTTTGGTTAATGTGGTTTTGGTGAGTGAAACTGTAAAAATATAGTCTTCAACTATAATGCATGTGCGTTTTACTACATTAATGTAGGTGGCCTCCCATTAATGTGTTTTCATTTTGGTGAAAGACATTGACAACCTTTTAAAAAAAGACATTGACAACAATAATTAATATAACACGGACATTGGTTACTCTTGAGGTCACGCTTTGATTTATGATTATTACAGGAGATTGAGAGGGGTTTTAAGACAAGTGATGTTAATCACTCCTAAAATATCTCATGTACACGTGAATCTGCATTCTGCAGTAACCGGCTAATTTATCAGTTTAGATATATTTTATTACGAGGGGGGATGTCATGTGCACATGACCGACACATTATAGTGTTCTTTTTGCCGTACCTTGATGACTTAAAACAACTGATTAATAAAAAAAAGAAGCAATTGCTTGCTGCATGATGAAAACTATACGAAGAAGAAATGGAGTAGACGTGGGGATTATTTAAACAAAATTACTTTAACTTTGTTAATTAGCTCAGATCTTATGATTCTGATCAAAACGAGTTTTGAATTAAAAATATATATATATCTTCAAACTTGCTTTTAACATCTAAGAAACACCATATTATACAAAATCCTTGCTTCCCATAAACCAAGAAGAAGCTTTTAACCTGACACCTCGAGCCATTCAACCCTTTGTAGCGGTTGGTTTGTTCGATCCATGTTTTTACAATCACATCTAGTCTCTCGAGCGTCTCCTCCCTTTTAACAGCTTCCTAATTACTTTCGTGTAATTAATCTATTGTTTTTAAACACTGATCGTATTGTTAAGTAAATCGTTATATAATCTCAATTTCTATTATAAATGATGATCAATTGCGTACAACAAATGCGATAATGTAAAACAATCTAACGAACAACAATTTTACGATGTAATTTCCTTCGTGACACTCAGATGCCGTATGGTTGAAAAACTCTCTCTTTGGTACACGACCATCATAGATGTATGTCTACAAAACTCTTAAATTTTTTACAAGCTTTGCAATCTTATAATCTGCAAAAATTGCACTTAATACATCATTTTACAAAAACTTATCTAACTCTCTCGTCTTATATCACACCAAGCTCCGTTGGTCCTCCCAAAGAGATAGGTTCTGTAGTACCATACCTTTGCCCGTTTTGCTGGACACTAGCCATCCATCTCACTTTATTCTTAGCTTCCGTAATACCACCATACGGCCCAGTACGACCCAAACACTCATTAAAGTAACACGAATAAAGCCCATTATAAAATTAAGGAAGACAAAAGTCACCGAGTTCAATGATTGGTTAAGCATACGTCGTCGTTCTAAGCTTCTATTACACAAATCTTCAGTTCTCATTAGTCGAGGAGGGAAGAAGCTTTGTATTAGATCTTCGCTGGTCTCTGGTCTTTTCCTTCCTCTCTCTCTCTCTCTAAATCCTAACGCCAAACTTAGGAATCTCCGAGTTTTCCTGTTGAATTATTTACTCCTCCGATTCGATTAGATGTCTTTAGCACATCTGGTTCTGTTCTCCGGTTTACTCAGCCTTGTAATAACACCCGCGTCTTCTCTTTATTCTCCGGGCTCACGCTCGATTCTCCGAGATATCTCCGGTGACAACTCCGATCAGAAAGACAGAGCTGTCGAATTGAACTCTTCCAACTTCGATTCGGTTCTTCGAGACACCCCCGCCAAGTATGCAATCGTCGAGTTCTTCGCTCACTGGTCAGTAAATCTCCAATATCCCAAACCCTAGATCACTTCAATTCGATTGCTTAGGATGAAAGTTACAGTTTTGGTTGGTGGGTACTGGATCTAGCGTAGAAAATAATCTAACTTTATCATAATACTATTCGTTGCTTCTACTCATTACTACTACTAGTAGATGTGTATGTAAAGAGTTTGTATGTTTGATGTATTGATGATGTGTGTATTGTTTTACGTGATTATTTCTAGGTGTCCTGCTTGCAGAAACTATAAGGTAAAATAACTATTCCACTGCGTTGTTCTCTGGAGGTTTTCTTTGGCTAAAACTGTTACTATTCTACAGCCTCATTATGAGAAGGTTGCTAGGCTCTTTAATGGACCAGAAGCAATTCATCCTGGAATCGTTTTGATGACGAGAGTTGATTGTGCAATGAAGGTACTTACTTCATGTTCCTAATTTACATTTTAGATATGAGTGGATTGTGTTGATTCACTGTTTCTGATTATGACTTTTCCGGCAGTGCAGACGAATACCAAGCTCTGTGATAGGTTCTCTATTTCTCATTACCCAATGCTCTTTTGGGGTCCTCCTACGAAGTTTGTCTCTGGCAGTGGGGAACCTAAAAAGGAGAAGAGCGAGATAGTTGTTATCGATGATGGCCGCACAGCTGAGAGGTTGCTGAAATGGATTAACAAGCAGACACAAAGGTTTGTGCCATTCGACTTGTATCTTCAGCATCTGTTGAAGTATATCTGAAAAAAAAACTTTGTGAAGCCTATCTATATTTTCCCTGAGCTACTTTGCCACTTATCTATGTTTCGTTTCTCGATATTTTGTAGCTCTTATGGTTTGGATGATAAGAAGTTCGAAAATGAACATGTCCGGACAAATATAACCGACTACAAACAGGTTTTGAGACCGCTCTCTGACTAACTTTGCTGATACTAGTAGCGTTTTTTTTTAAGATCTAACAGCTTGATTTGTCACAGATTTCTCAGGCTGTGTATGACATTGAGGAAGCAGCCGCAGAAGCTTTTGATATAATTTTATCCAACAAGGTAGATTAATCCGTTTGATTTTGTGTGTGTTTGTATAACCTTTTATCCATCCCTCTGTTTTCGGTGATCAACAAGTAGCTCCTTTGTATCCACAGATCATTAAATCATCTGAAACAAGTGCGTCATTTATTAGATTTATTCAGCTTTTAGCAGCACATCATGCCTCCAAGAGGTAAATCAAACTCTCATCGTCCTAATGTATGCATATGGGTTTCGATGGTAACCCTTTTGCCGCACTGTCTGTATCTTATAATCTAGGTGTCGGAAGGGAGCTGCAGAGATTTTGGTGAACTATGATGACGTATGCCCTTCTGGAAAATGCTCTTATGAAGCATCATCTGGAGGGAAAGATACCCTTGGAAGCTTCCCTATTTGTGGAAAGGATGTTCCACGTGGATATTACGTGAGTGCTTGCTAGCAATTCTCTTACTGTTTCTCCTGTATAATCCACTTTAGATATCTCATTGTCCTAATGTCTCATTTTGGCAGATGTTTTGCCGTGGTAGTAGGAATGATACTCGTGGATTCAGGTACTTTATTCGATTTGTATACTATGATCCTTAAGTTCAGTTTGGCTCACTAGTATTCCTCAAATGATTGATTGTAGCTGCGGATTATGGGTTCTATTTCATTCACTTTCCGTGAGGATTGAGGATGGAGAAAGCCAATTCGCATTCACCACAATATGTGATTTCGTCAACAACTTCTTCATGTGTGATGAATGTAGACTGCATTTCAATGACATGTGCTTACGGTAACATTGTTCTGGTCTGCTCAAATGAATTGCTGTCTTTGCTCATCTAACCACGTATCTATTGTGTTTCTTGGACAGTGTAAAAACTCCTTTCAAGAAGGCGCGTGACTTCGTCTTGTGGGTATGGAGCACGCACAACAAGGTCAACGAGAGACTCATGAAGGACGAAGCTTCTCTCAGTACTGGTGACCCCGAGTTCCCTAAGATCATATGGCCACCAAGAGAGCTTTGCCCATCCTGCTATCTCTCTGGTGACGAGAAAAGCATAGAGTGGGACCATGATAATGTCTACAAGTTCTTGAAGGATTACTATGGGCCTAAGCTTGTCTCCCTTTACAAGGAAAAGAGTGTCGTAGGGAGCAAGGAAGAGACCATCTCAGCCGCGGAAGAATTGACAGTAGCCACCAATGCTCTAGTTGTGCCGGTTGGAGCTGCGTTGGCAATAGCCGTCGCCAGCTGTGCATTTGGGGCACTTGCTTGTTACTGGAGGACGCAGCAGAAGAACCGAAAGTATTACTTCTATCTCTCTATATAGATCTAATAATAGCTACTCATGTTTTTGCTTACCCCTTGACTCCATTTTTATTTTTTCAGGCCGAGGAGAAGCTGGAACTGAACTACTAGAAGCTGAGTTCTTTATGTTTCCATAACTTAGCAGACAACAAAAACACAAAGGCTTTTTGTTTGGAGTTGAGATCCCAAAGTTGCTTGCTTTAGGTCCTTTCATTTTATCTTTTGTCTCTGATTTTCAAAGAGTGTACAGATTCTTCCTCTTAATATTGTAATACACATAGACTCTTGCAAGTGTTGGGATCTTTCATAGAAATCTTAAATATAATTTCTATCCGACCACAATGGTTAGAGTTGTTGTGGAAGACTACTCTGGATGAGAAGAGAGCTTTGGTAATTAGATACTTTTTACTTTGGTTCAATCTGTTAAAATCCAATTCAACAATTTACATGTACAAGTGAGAAGAGTATATTTACAGAGACACTGTGCATGTGAAAGGAAATAAACAAATGGCTCATGGCACTTCTATAATGTAAGATTGCGTTTCAGGCAAACTCCATAAATCTGCTTCTTCATCACCAGATGAATCTTCAGAGTCGGAGGTTTCTAAGGTCGTCTGTGAATGGCGGCAACAGGTGGCGACTGCTTTGGTGACAACATAGATTGGTAGCATGATCCCAAGAACTCTCAGAAACAACAACTGAACAACCAAAATAAACAATTAGGTTGTCATCATTAAATCTAAGCAACGAAATTCACGACCAAAAATTTGGTTTGGTTCGGTTCAGTTTGGTATTTGGATAATTCGGTTTTAAAAATAATTTCCGAAACTAACTGAAGTTTTTGGTTTTAGATTTATATTGTGATTAAAAATTTGATTAAGTGGACAAAGTTTGTTTGGTTCAAAATTTTGGTTAAATTCGGTTAGTTCAATTCGAAATTTAGTTGACAAATTTTATTTTACTTTTTGAAAAATTGTACCAACTGATTACCGAATCGAAGTATTTTTATAAATCTGCCGAATTGAACCGAACTCCTTACCGAACTAACCGAAATTTTGGTTAGTTCCGTTTGGGATATAAACAGCAGGCCTAATAAAATCCATGAGATATGTCTTGAGATAAATAAAGAGCAATAGTCTCACCATGAACAAAGGGAAAACATGGAGGTTTGAACCAGTGAGGACTAACGGGAGGGTATGTCGGAGAATCAGAAGAGCCATGAACTGCAGAATGTAAACAGAACACATGAGTAAAGGTCTGTTGTGAAAGAAAAAAGAGGAGCCGTGGTATGCGTACGTACGATGAGAACAAAGGAACGGCAACAGATGAAGCTTGTGGTGGAAGAAAGAGGATATTGATGTTGATTGTCGAGGAAAGTAGAATCAGTAGGTACAACTGTAATGAAACGATGATCACGTTGAGATACTCCCCAGTTTCCCCTGAAATGATGAGGAACAGGACCCAACTCTAACAATGGAGACGGTGCTGTATAGTCCGGCTTAAACTCCTGATGGCAAATCTCGCAGGTCGTGTCTCCTTTCTCGTTACACCATTTCTGCACACACCTCCTATGTGCATACTGCTTACAAAAAAATACAACGTTCATCATCTAATATCAAACCAATAACTCATCTCAAAGTGTTTATAATTAATTATGTCTGTTACCTTCAAGCTGCCGCTGCAAGAACAAGGAGTCTCCATATTTGAATCCAAATCCTCATCGTGACAAATCTTACACTGCACCATCTTCAAATCTCCATTACGCAGCTTCTCGAGCGTTTTCTCATCGAGAATCCTACTACATTCATCATCCTCTACGGGTGCATTAGCTTGCAACACACGGTTCCTGCTCTGGATAGCTTCCTCAATCGTCGCTTCTGTTATCAACCGATCCATAAACAACACGAAATGATCTCCCATGATAGATAGATAACTTGCAGCAGAAGAAACTCCTTTTATATTAGTATTATATTCTTCGCTCCCTTTTTCTTCTTTAATGCTGAGAATAGATGATAAATGGGTTTAGGGTCAGAATCATTTCACAGAAGCATTCGCATTTAATGCTTTGGTGATGGGATACGCAACTTCAACATGTGAATTAGAAGCTGCTTATAATTAATGAAAGAGATGCAAAAAAAATAAAAATCCAAAAAAGAAAAACAAACAAACGTTTTAGATCGACGAACAAGGCGATGGAAAACAAATTAATTTAACCAGGTGATAATGAAAACAAAACTTGTGACCGAAACTAATTATACACCCTAGAGAAAAAGCGAAACGAGTCATATAATATTTAATAAAACAAAGAAAATATGATTAAAAAAAAACGAAAAGACAGGAATAAGATAGAGGCAGACCTGAACGTTAGGACGAGAAAGAGGGTTGTACTTGTACGGTTGTAGGAAAGGAGGAGAAGTGGAAAAGCGAAGAAAGAGGAGACTTTTAATTAGAATAAGAGCATATCATCTTTTCCTGAAGCTAAAGCTTTAATAAAAGCTTACTTTCTTTGTCTTCTGATTACAGAATTATTCAGGAGATGAGATAGAGAAGAGTATTGTGTGTGTTTACAGATGAAGCAATGAGATTGAGTATAGATTCTTGAATCTTTATGATTATTACTATACTTTATCTCCAAAAATATATCAACATCACGGGAAACGTATGCGTATATATACGTGGATAGTCTATGATTTATAGTTTAATATGGTCAAACAAAGGCTCAAATTACATAATAATGATGTATAACAAAGAAGTAGGTAACCAAGGAAAACACAACTCTGGATTTTTCAAAGGAGATTCACAAAAGACCACCAAAGTATTCATCATGTTTTCTTTTAATGGACTGAGTGGCACGTGTTATGCTTTCCTTAGTACGTGTGATTGTATGAAGCATGTCAGTTAAAGCCGGTGGAATGAGGTGTGCCAGTTTTTGGTTGATTAACTAAGAGCATGTCCATCCATAGACACCCCTTATGGGTGCTTTAGATTAGTTTAAGAATAAAAATGGGCTTTTGAAACTTTAAGAACCTTTGTTAGTGCTAATTAAATTTTTGACCTCCAATGGGAGAACCCCTATGGGGTTCTTATTTTTTTTTTTTTTTTTTATAAATAGAATGATTTATAAAAACATACATAAAAGTTTTAATAAAAAGGACATAAAATTTGAATTACACACAAAACCTAAGATTTTCAATATATGAACTTTACTTGTCATACAAGTAACTAACCTCTTCAGCAATCTCACCGGCCTTGATGTATGATTTCCGGACTCGGGCGATAAGTCCAATGGCCATGAACGCGTAGATGCCACCAGCTAAAGCAATGAGAGGGATTATGGACAGAGTGACAAGACTTATTTGCCATACGCTAGAGAATCCGATTGCAAAACCGGCTATGAACCGGCTTATATAGTGCAAGAAATTGCCTACCTGCAACGAAATTTACCGGTAATCAAGTTATTATAAACCTAGAACTTGATTTGGAAAAATTATAAGTGGAGGAATGAAACCTTGGGTAGGAGAAGGTGCTGGAGCTATGGAGATATGATCCATTGAGGTAGAGATTGGAGGGTGAGCAGGAGAAATATAAGAAGAATGAATTGGAGGAGAACGAAGATGGTGTGGTGATGGAAGAGGAGACACTGAACCTGTAACAACAAAACAAAGAAAGAAGAGAGAATTAAGATCATGAGAAGAGTGATGATGACTGGCCAATCCAAGTATCTCAAAGGCTATGGTAAAGTTGAAACCTTTACGCTTTGGTTTCCTTGGAGTTATGAGATGCGTTGGTTGTGGTGGTGGTGAAGGAGCTGGACTATTTGTGATCTTCTTTGGGTCTTGATGATGTCGATGGTATGAAGGTGGAGGAGGAGATGATGCGCGGTGTACATTACTGGGAGTTAAATCAGGCGGTGGAGTAGTAGATGGAGATACATGATGAGGGTGTCCGTTGAAATCTGGGGCTGAGGGAGCTATTGAAGGAGGAGGAGAAGCTGTAAATCACTGCCAAAAACAACAAAAATAGAAAGTCACCTACAGACTCTGCAATTGTCTGTTCCAAGTTCCAATAACAAAACAGAAGAGAGACAAAACCTGATCAGTTCAACTGTAAGAAGAAAGCAACAGATTGTGTGTCAAAGAGATTTTACCTTGTTTTCGATTCATGTCCCTGACGTAACAGTCTGGCAATGAGTGAAGCATGAATCTATGAACATCCCACCAGCTTTGCTCTGCTGAAACTTCCCTATGGCATCCATCAGAGAGCTGCGAAAGCCTGCAGATAAAATAAGCTTTCCAAGAGTCAATACTCCACTAATGTTTTTATTACCAATCAACAATACAACAGAATCCAAAACAACCAACAATACAAACTTAACTCTCCCTAATACAAAAAAATCAGCTATCTATACAAGACCCACAACAAAAAAGAAACAAACTTTGAAGATACAAAGAGAGTTTTATTATTACCTGACAAGTGAAGACTCTGTAGATTCTTCGATGGATGAAAGTCGAGATTGAACGCGTTGGCTCCCTAATCGATCTCCATCACACCACTTTTCATGAACATCTGAGCAAAAAAAAAAAAAATTATCACGGGATTGCATGGACGGAAGATTTCGTCATAATCAAAATAGATCACAGAGAAGATCGACAAAGGGAGAAAATAGATCAACCTTCATCTCCTATTGGAGATTTCGTCATAATCGAAGGCAAAGAGACAGATTCGTCTCTGGAGAAACCAATCAACATCGACAACATCAATGGCGAAGAGAGGACTCTTCGGGAACAGAGAGACGAAGACAGAGATAATCATCTCCTTCCCCACACCTATCACCATCGATTTCCAAAGAATCGTCGGTGAGAAATTTGTGTGAGAGAGAGAGAGAGGAGAAAACAAAAACTCACCGTTTTTCAAACCTATCAGAACCTACCACGTATGGGGTTATTACAACTTCTACCGCTCTCTCCTAAAGCAGCGGTTCTGTGTGTTTTTTTCTTTTTTCATTTATTTTTCCCCCTTTTATTTGGAAGAACCCTTCACTATTACCCCCGATGGAGTTGGTCTAACTAATCAACCACTTACTAGGCTACCATAGTTTTAGTCAAGTATGGAGATAAATATCAGAGATAAGGATCACTTCCATATTGTTATCATGTTTATACAATCCTCGAAGGATTAAGACTATACACCTTGTATTGATAATGTTGAGATTATGGTATTTTGTTAGTTTATAGAATTAATAATTTATAAATAGTTTTTATTATTTAGATTTTTTTTATTTTAAAACATATTTACCTAAAACAAGAAAAGAAGTTGAATTTAAGTGTATTAATTAAAATTTTGTACTTTGAATAGTTTTTTATTTAGATTTTATTTTCATTTAAAACATCTTTTTCTAAAACAAGAAAAGAAGTTGAATTTAAGCGTATTAATTAAAATTTTGAACTGAGAGATTCATAAATTTTTTGTCATATTATTTGATGTATATAACATATGTTTCATATAATTTAAATTTGATTTAGATATAATTTTACTAAATTTCATCAAAATCTATTAATGTTAAGAAAATATAAAAGTAAATTTATTGTGAATATTAAACAAATGAAAGAATGGTTTGTTTGTACTTCAATAATATACATATATATATATATATATTAATTTATAATTTTAATAGAACTATATACTTACATTAGATTTTTCAAAAGATATTATCTTATAGACAAAAATTACTTTATAGTGTTTATTAATTTTTAGAGTTTCTATTTATTTTGTACATCAATATACGATACACTTTACAATATGGAAGTCATCCTTTTCTCTAATCTTTATCTCTATATTAATGGCTTGATTTGTTTAATAGCATAGCTTTTATTCTCTTAATTAAATATCATATTGATGATTGCGTATACATCAACAAAAGCGCTTAGAATACGAATTTAAGCCTATCAATATCGACTACGGTATTTAACAGAAAGAGCGAAACCCAACACTTAAGAATGTGTATAGGCCCATCACCAAGATAGAGAAGAATTCAGAAGACAAATGAAGCAAAAAAAATGAACTAGATGATAAGAACATCACTAATGCGGGGCTTGAAGAGGTGCTTAGGTGATTTTTGGTTTAAAAAAATAGAAAATTTTGTAATTGAACAAACATCACCACTTAATTAAGTGCATGAAACAGCGGTGTTAGTAAACACGTGTCGCTCTCTCAGTACTCCGTGTTCATCTCTCTCTCTCTCTCTCTCTCTCTCTCTCTCTCTCTCTCTCTCTCTCTCTCTCTCTCTCACTCTCTCACGAAACATAAGTCGGTTGTGTTTCTCTCGAGGACTCCGCCATCTTCTCTCTAAATGAAACCGATCTCCTCGTCGAGTGCACCTCGATGGCTGAGTGATCAATCGGCACTGATGTCTCCTTGTGTCTCTCGATCTCCCGACGGCTCCGTGATCAATCAATGTTTTAATCGTGTTCGTGTCTCTCGGTCTCCTCGACGCCTCTTCAACGATGATCTCTCCTGGCCTCTATCGATCTCCTTGACACCTCCTAGACGAAATCGACGATGATCTCTCCTCGTCTCTCTCTCCCTCCTCGACGACTCCGCCATGAATCTCCTCTACCAAATCAAAAAGAAAGGTAAAGAGATAGACGGTTATGTCTATGCCTTTGTTTATGTCTCTATCTAATGATATGTCTCTATCTTTGTTTCTTCAGATGGACGGACCAAGAGACGAAGGTTGGTCAAACGAGATGACTACAATGAAGCGTTTGTGATTCTTGTCTGCAACCAGAGGATTGCAACCGCTTGCGCACAAATGAGAGAGAATTGAAAGTCTATGTAACTACCGTCATCAAAACAGGTAAATGTGTGAATCTTTTAAGGTCATTGAAAGCTTTATGGTTGAGTTAGGTAGTTAATGTGTTTGGTGTGTTTGCATTGATGTAAATGATTTGCTTTAGGTAATTACATAACTTGCTGAAGTTAAATGAGTTTCTTTTCTTTGAATTGCCGATAATAAATGATTTGCTTTAGTTTGAATTGTCTTAAGTTGTGGTTGAATATGGTTGTGAAACCGTAATCTTATATATAATAGTACAATTTCTAGGTTCTTTAGCGTGCCACGTCAACATTTTGTGGACCCCACACATTTAGTTTTAATAGTATAAAATTTTGCCATAGTGCCTTTTGACAATGAATGAAAACATGGCCGAGTAGTCAAAGCTGCCAAACTAAATGTTCGTTCTGCAAGTGTATGGGTTCGAATCACACATCTCCTATGTTTTTAAAAATGTTTATTTGTTGGGTAATTTTATATATGGACCTAGAAAATGTCCTATTATAATATAAATTTCTACTTTTTTTAACGATGGGCTTCAATATTTTCTCTTTGTACTATTTCAAATTGGACCTCTCCATATTTGGCCCGAGGACAAACTTATGGCCGACTTCTGATTTATGCCATGATTGCAGATTTATATATGACATATCCTTAAGAAAAATATTTGACATATCTTTAATTCTTTTCAGCCATTTAAATTAGGACGCCATTAGTTTTCTGATACTTATTAAAAATAGTTAAGCATGAAGTTATGTTATCTTTTGATTTTTTTCTAAGTTAATATATATCTCAGACTCCTCTCGATATGCTTAGTTTGATGATCGTTTGTTTTATGATAAAAGAAATATACGAGATGGGGTTTTTTGGTCATCGAAGTTATTCTCAAGCTTTAACGACTGATTTTCGAAGGTAAACAATGAAGCAAAGCGGAAAAACTAGAAATATATCCCCCGAAACATAAGCAAGGAAAAACAACTTATATTGACCTTTTAATTCATCTATTTATAGTTATGGCTTTTATGACTATAACTCCAGTGTGTAATATACTTTTTCATTTCCTGACATTTGGCAAGTTATGTTTCTCCGCTTATACTCTTTTTCATTAAAGAATTATTTCAGGAGGTCATTTGAGTCGTTTCAGTCTTTTCAAAGACATTTTAATAATTTTTTCACTAAATTTAGAATGTGTGTACATTTGTTTCATTGTACATGATGAACCAAAAAAATGTTTTTTTCTTAAATTCAAAGATGCAGAGAATAAGATTGAACCGGAAATTAATCTAGAAAAAATATCCATTTTTATTACACTATAAAAAGAAAAAAGTTTGATTTAAGAACCTAAAATTAGTTTCTCAGTTCTACATTTTATTTTCATATATGACTATTTTGATATATGAAACTGTAGAAATTTTACTGTATCCACCAAAAAAAAAATCAATATTTAGTTACAAAATCAACCCCATGAACTTTTTAAAAGAAAGTTTATTAACTGTTTGTGTATGTTGTTAAATTTGGAAAAAGAACACTTTTCAGTACCACAGTTTCATTAGTATAATTACAACTTAAAAAATTGGTAAACTATGATTATGAGATAAATACTACGGTAAATGATCAACCGAATCATTATAATATAAGATATTCAACTAACCTCAAATATACAAATACTTATATTGTCTTAAGTAAGAATTGTGATTTCCAATAGTTCATTCAATCATTATCATAGACACATGAAAACCAACAAAATGCTCAGTAACAGAAGATTTAACAACAAAACTAAACAAAAAAATACCAAAAACAAAAGCATCAGAAACGTCTCTGGCTCTGCGCTTGCACAGGGACTATTCAACTAGTAAATACGAGTTAGATATAAGTCAACTCGAAAACTCTTTTAAAACTGATTCATTCTCTTTCATCTCAAACAGATTCCTATCTTTTTTTTTCTCTAACCTTAGAAATGGAATTTAATCATTTTACTCAGACTTCAAACTTTGTTGAACTGCTTAGCTGTCAACAGAATGTTGTATTTGGTAATGTACCAGATAGTGTTTCACTATCTGAATCGCAGCTTCCCTTCTTTGGTGAAGAGATTCAAGGCACACACGATTCGAACTTTGGTGAAGAGACTCAAGGCAGCCGTAAGAGAGGAGGATGTGGTCTCCAACTGACGATATTGTGCTCATCAGCTCGTGGTTAAACATGAGAAAAGATGCAGTAGTAGGAAATGAACAGAGGTCTATTTCATTCTAGCAAAGAATTGATGTGTACTACAACGCGAGTCTTAAGCTTGCTCGGTGTGAAAAGGGAAAGGCATCTCTATGTAAGAATCAATGGCAGAATATAAATGACGTCATTTGCAAGTTTTTTGGAGCTTATGAAGCTGCGACCAGAGAGAGAAAGAGTGGGCCAAATGAAACTGATGTACTCAGACTGGCCCACGAAATCTTCTTCACCAATTATAGAAAAAAATCACGCTTGAGCATGCTTGGAAAGAGTTACGTAATGACCAAAAGTGGTGTGATTTTTCTACGGCTAAAGCTGAGGGAAGCTCTAAAAAGAGGAAGAGTGTGGACGTTTCTCACTCTGCAAGCTCTAAAGTGTGTTAAGGCAACAACTGGTGATGAAGCAACAACTCGTCCCCTGGAGTTAAGGCAGAAAAAGTGCGTTTTAGGAAGCCAATTGGTAATGGAAAGGATCTAGAAGAGTTTGAGACAATGTGGAGTATGAAAAAAGAGGATTTGTCTATGAAGAATGAGCTGTGTAAGATCAAGCTACTGGAGATTCTCACTGCTAGACAAAGACCACTCGCGGATTATGAAGAAACTTTGAAGAAGAAACTCATTAATGAGTTAGGGTATAGTTAAAATAAGTCTATGTTGCTTAAGTTTTGTTTTAGTGAATTTGATCATGTATGCTTTTGTTTCTATTTAATGTTTAATGATTGTCATGTTTGTTCTATAAAATGTTTATATTTAATGAGCAAAATGTTCTATAAAATGATTATTGATTGTTGTTTCAGTTGTTTATTTACATTTTCTTGTGTTTGGAATGATCTTTTTAATTTCTTATGTTTTGCAACTATTATTCTTTAAATGATTTCTTTTCTTTTTATTTTGTAATTAGAAATAACGTGGCAAGCCGGGTTGTTCGTAGTCAAGTGGCAACTGAACTCTGTCTTCGGACCCTAGTGTTAGGGGTTCGACCCCTCCTTATATCAAATTGAGGAATTCGGTCCAAAGTGACCAATTGACAAAGAAAAAAAAAATGGCAAAATTTGATAGGTGGACTTGCACAGGATTCTCTCGAATTAATACAGAGCCATTCAATAAAACGGCTCAGCCTGTTTAAAGTTAAATGAAAAACAGGCTAATTTTAATCATGCGAAATTAAGGCTCATTTTAATAACTTAGCGCGTACTCTTCTTAGACCCGAGCGTGTTATAAAAAGAGCAGGAGTATGGCGAATCCGTCGGATACAAGTGAAAGCCTAATAATCCCCCTTTCCACTCAGATTTCGCCTCTGCCGCCATGGTGTGGTGTAACCATTGTGCGACGAAAGTTGACGGATTTCGCCCCGAAGGCGGTGCTTTGTAAGTGTTTTTTCGGTTTCTTTCTTGTTAGTTAGTTAGTTATATATATGATTGGTGAGCAATTCGTTTTGATGTTTAATGCTGTATGTAATGTAGGGCTTGTGATCAATGTGGGAGGATATTGCAAAACTTCAATTTTTCTGATGAAGTTACTTTCGTTAAGAATGCCGCTGGACAGGTACCCTGCTTGCTTTAGAATTAGACCTAGAAGAAGAAGACAGAGTGGATGATCGATTTTTATTATTGTCTGTGTCTGCAGAGCCAAGCTTCAGGTAACATAGTGAGTAGTGTTCAGAGTGGGATTACAAGCTCACGTGCTAGGAGAAGTAGAATAGGTAAAAAATATTTGTCCTTTTTTTTTTTGAAAAGTCATTGCATTTGTTACCTCTTGTGCCAAAACTTGATCCCTTTTTTTGGTTTTGTGCAGCTAGAGATGAGTTAATGAATTTAAGAGATGCCCTGCAAATTGGTGATGAGAGAGATGATGTGGTTAACATGGCTTCCAAATTATTTGATGTATGTGTTTCTGTCTGTTTCTTACATATCTTCTTCTGTCTCTGTCTCACTACTTTTATTTTTGATCATTCTCAAGATGGCAGCTGACCAAAACTTCACCAGAGGGCGCAGATCTGAACTAGTACTCTCTTCCTGTCTCTACTTGGCTTGCAGGTTGGATTCTTATTACAGATTTCTCTCCCTCAGTTATAATTTTTCCATTTTTTGACCGAAACTGCAGGAAAAAAAAAACTTGCGGTTCTTCTTATTGATTTTTCAAGCTACCTTCGAGTTTGCGTGTAAGTTGAGGAATTTTTTTCATTCCCCTATGTTTGACCTGTTAGTTTTGTCTACTGAGTAATGGTTTCATTTCAAACTTTTTTGTCTAGTTACGAGTTGGGTTCTGTGTACTTGCAACTCTGTGAACTGTTCTATTTGGTGAATAACCCGAACCTTGAGGACCTTGAGGAGCTTGTTGATCCTTCAATCTTCATTTGTCGATTCACAAAGAGTAAGTATGTCTGTCTTTTAGCTCTCTCTTTTTTTTTAAAAAATTAGTTGGTGTGAATATAGTCAAATATCGACTTCTTGTTTCATCATACACACACTTGCAGGCTTATTGAAAGGTGCACATGACTATGCAACAACAAAAAAGGTCGTGGAAACGGCTATGAACATTATAGATAGTATGAAGAGAGATTGGATACAGGTGTGACTCGACTCCTCTTTTTTTTTTAATTTATAGCTACCATACTTACATGTTCTTTGTCCTAAGAGTTGTTATTTTTCTGGTTTGCAGACCGGCCGGAAACCAAGTGGAATATGTGGAGCAGCAATTTACATAGCTGCCCATTCTCTTGGTATCACGTGCTCGACGACAGATATTGTAAGAATCTGATTTAGCGAATGATATTTGTTATAAGATTAATAGTTAGTGATGATGTTTCGATATTTATGTGTGTTTCTCAGGCACACATTGTGCATATGTGTGGAGCAACAATAACCAAAAGATTGAATGAGTTTGCTAATACCGAAGCTGCAAGTTTAACTGTGAGTTCATTCATTTGCAGGATATGTTGACAAATCGTTTCTAGTTGTAGAGTTATTCGCTAATCGTTATGCAAAATTATTTGCCACATATTACTTGTTTTTTTTTTAAAGTTGATTGTTTTTTTCAATTGTTGTACATGCTTGGCTAGGTTGAGGAGCTCGCTGATAGAGAGATATTGCATACAAGACCAAATTCCGACAAAGAAGTAGTCAACTGTAAGCATAAGGATTCAAAAAGTTTTGGTTATGGATTATGTAAGGACTGTCACGATAAGGTAAGTCTCCACACTTCTCGTCTCTTTCCACTTTTTTAAACCTTATGAAACTGGCGATAAACGGCTCCTGAGAGTTGACAATCAGATGCTTTTCTTTTACAAATATATTTTTTTCGGCAGTTCATGAAAGTTTCTGGAGGACTTGTTGGTGGGTCGGATCCTCCTGCTTTCCAGCGAGCAGAGAAAGAGAGAATGGAAAAAGCAGGTAGAGAAGACAACGAGGGAGGAATTGGTAAAGCTTAGACAACTATCGAAACAGATTAAAGTTTTTTTGTTTGTTTGTTTGAGAGCTCTTGAGAATTTTGTGTGTGCTGTCTGTCTCTCAGAGAAAAGTGAAGGAGGAGAAACATATTGGAACGCTGAAGCTTCTGATGAATCAGACAATCTTTCTGACCTCGATGGTGATCCTGAGGTGGGCAATAATAATTTTGCTCCTTTGTGTTGGTATTAGATTCTAAGTAGAATGTTTCATTTCTGAAGAGGGGACATGAAATAGAAACAAAATATCTTCAGTCTATTTTCCTTACAACAGTTTTCACTTGTACATATTGATGGTTGGTCATATACTATTTCAGGTGGATTGCTGTTTTCTTGACGAGGACGAAAAGCCAGCGGTGAAGGCCTCTTGGGAATTTCTTAACGCAGAGTGGCTTAAGGTGATAGGATATAATCATTTATCTTCTCTCTAAATTGTTAGAATCTTTACCAAATTAGAATTTTGTTTTTGTAGGAGCAAGCAGCTAAGGAAGCAGCTCTGAAGGAGGTTAGTGAAGCTTTCAACGCAAGCAGTGCTAATTGCCCACAATACGCAAGAAATCTTGTTGAAGCTTCTAAAGCAGCTGTGGCGAAATCTAGAAAGGAAAAGCGACAAAAACGTGCAGAGGAAGATAAGAACGCGCCTCCCGCGTCCACGGCTTTTGAAGCTTTTAAAAGAACGTTTGAGAGAAGAAAGGTGACAAAAATATATATCTTTCGTTTTGAGGTTTTCTCGTGTTTCTTTCTGATTTTGAGTCTTGAACTCTTAATACAGGATTTAAGTAGGCACATTGACTTCGATCTTATGAAAGAGGTTTTAGATCCTTCCCGTTTTGCCGAGCTCGTAGATCCTTCCGTAAGTTTTATTATCTGTCTTCTTGTTTCCTTAGTTCTCATCAATTTCAAGTCTATACAATTTTCTTCTTTTTTCTTCAGCCAGGTGAGAAGTCCCCAAAGAAATCGAGAACCGAGACAGTTACAGAGAAGAAGAAGGAGGATGAAATTGAAGAAGAGGAAGAAGAAGAGGATGAGGAAGAACCATACGAGATGAACACAGATGAGAATTTCTATGAAGACCAAGTGGAAGAGGAAGATGATGGTTATGATTTTGGTTTGTAATAATATACTATCTTATTATATTATATTATATTTTGATTCTATTTGTTTTTGCCGGACTAGTGAAACAAATTTATGTGCATTTAGTGTATCATAACCTGAATCCATTTGTGTTTTTTTTTTGTTGCAGGGTAGACTTACATTCCATGTCAATTAGAGCATGTGCATCAATGAACCTCCTCTTGGGTTCAAGTTTTAATTTTTTTAATATTAAATTTTTTTCTTTTTCTTTTCAATTTAAAAAAAAAAAAAATCGCCCAATTGTGGGCTGCCATATGTCGTAGGGTCCGCGCTATAGTGATGAACACCCCATAGAAAGGTTCACGACGGAGAATTCCAGAGGGGCAGGTTCATAAGGAGTGGTTATTTTAATATTTTTTTTGTTGGAAAATGTGTGAACTTTTGCTATAATCCTTTGATGTATATGCTATTCTATCCAAGTTACATACAGTAAAAGTACTATTGGGATTGTGATACTATACAAAGTTTTCAAATACAGTAAAAATACTATTGAGGCTGTGATAACAATACACTTTACAATATGTAAGTTATCATTATCTCTAATTTTTATCTCTATATTAATGGTTTGATTTGTTTAATAGCATAGCTTTTTTTAACATGCATGCCAGTCGATAATAAGCTTAATCAATCTATACAATTAATTGTAGTTTAACAAATAAACTAAATCGGGTTTAACAAATCAAGGGTTAAAAAATTCAAAAGAAGTGATCGCAAACCTAGTGAGATTTTGATGAGAACCTTAACACAGAGTGTGAATCAACCCTTTAAAAATATTTGTACACAAAGAAGATTGTCCAAAGAAGAAAATTGTCCAAAGGAATAACAAATCTATTCCATTTGTGTCTGAGAACAAAGATAATGCACAAGAAAACAAGATTAGAGAGCCAAAATTCGATGAAAAAAATAAGTAAGAAATACGACTAATCCTAAATCGCCATTATCACCATTGAAAGGAGTAGAAGCTTTCAGCGAAGAGGAGAGAAACGTGAAAATTAGGGTAGATGTAAAACACACCGTTTTATCTCCTTCCACGTTTCTTTTTTTTTTACTTTAATTTATATATATATATATTACAAAATTGAATTTTAATTATGTAAATTAAAGGGTATAATGGTATTTAAAAGAATATAAATCCTACTTAACTAAATAATATTCTAAAAATCCTACTTTCCCAAATCCTAGTTCAAAATGTCTTTATTTCCCAATTTTCCCTTTTTCTAATAAGTCTTTTAGGCCAATCGTTCTACCAAAACCAAATGAAACTAAAATCAGCTCACTCCATCTCAATCTTATGCGTTAATGAATAACTCAATTATTTTCTTAATTAAAAACTAAATTTAGATTTAGATCCACGCGGTTACACGGATATTTATTCCATTTATTTTTATATAGTTTTTTCTGTTTTCAATTCTCTATTGCTATATTTGTCTATCACTTTTAAACATAATAATTTTACTGCCAGTTTTTTTTGTATAAATTATTTCAAACTTTAACATGTATTTGTATCTTCTTGTATAAATAAATAAATAAATATATATATATATATATATATATTTGGATTGCTATTTTAATTTTTAGCTCGTAGTTATATATAAAGATTGTTAAAATATTGTTCTATTGTCATCTCTAAAGATATTGTAATATTTCAAAATTAAAAGTTTTATAAAATTAAACTATTAGCTTCATAGATTTATATTATAGAGTATATTTAAGGTTTTTCAAACATAATAAATTAGAGTATATCTATTCTCCAGCAAATAGATTATTTCAAATTTCACATGTACTTATTTGTTCTCATATATATTTTTTGTTTGTTGGATTAGTATTTCATTATTGAATAAAAAAATAGAAATATAATTTGGATAATATTAAAATTTTATCATGTCCAAAGATAATCAAACATTTCACAAAATAAGAAAATTAACATAAAATTAAACTTAAAGCTTCGTGTATAAAATTTATAAATAATTTAATTAAACATATTATATATTTTTTAAATGAATTATCTAATTTTAAATATTAAGACATTAAAAAGTTAAATAGTATACATATGGGTCAAGTATTCTTTAAAATATAAATCCAGTGGGCCAAATATTCTTTAAATTGAATAATTGAAAGCTCAATATAATTTTTCTATAAACACAATATGATAACAGATTTTCTCTGGAAAAAAAAATGTTTCTTTATCTAACAAATTTTATTAGTTTAGAAAAGTGGGATTGTTGTCGGTGATCGGATGTCTTCTCTTTAACCTAAATAAGATCCTCCAAATTCGTCGATTAAATCCGGCTCTTAGTGAAGATGATATATCACTTCGAACGCACTGGTCAACTGCTTCCGATCAATTTTTACTATAGTGAAACCTCTATAAATTAATAATGTTGTGACTATACATTAAAACTGTAATTTTTTTTATTAAGTTATAGAGATTATTAATTTATTGATATACTAATTAAACCAAAAAATTCAATTTGAGACTATAAAATTATATTATTTTATAGAGATTTTTAGTTTATATTAATTTAAAGAGGTTATACTGTACATGGGTTAATATTCTTTGAATTCTCCATCGGATCTCTTCATTCAGTGGGTCGATTCCGATCAGTACCTGAAAACAGAGGTGATATATTTATTTTGAAACTCATATTGCTTTATAATATGAATTTCTATTACATGGGTTTATTCTCTTTGATTTCGTTTTTTTTATACCTGTAATCTTGATGAGTATAGAATGAAATCGTATACCTTGAACACTTGGTGAAATTCGGGTCACTGAATTAGAACAAATCTCGATTAACCTTGAGTATTAATACACAAGTTACATGGAGTCCTAAATCAGTGACAAAGGAATTAACCATAGGTGTGTTTCATCAAAGTTCTGCTACGTCCGTGGGTGGAGAAGATATTCGAGTAAGTTTAGTCAATCACCACGGTTCTGAAATAGAAATTGTAATCAATTCTGATTCATTCTTTACAATAATGTTCAGACATGTTCATTATCTGTGAGTTCTCATTGACTCACGGGACATCATCTCCTATACCCACCCTCCTCCTCAATCAATCTTCGAAAGACATGAAACAAAAAGGAAAAAAATATAAAATGGCAAATTGCTGAAATTTACAGTTAACCCCAAGGAAGGTAAACTATTTACGGGTTTTACCAAGTTTAACCAGAGGGAAAACCGAATCGAATTGAAATACGAACGAAACCCGAATCCAAATAACCACTCAATGTTAATCGTCCCCAATCCAACTTAAACCATCTCGATCCAATCTCGATTTTAACCATCTCGAACCCGAATCCAAATAACCCCAATCCCCTCAACGGTTTCCCCTAAATTCCCAAATTCGAAACGTAACCCTAGAACATCCCACTTCGATTCCTTCGATTTCCCTTCGATTATTCACCGAAAACGTGTGAATCATGGTTGAAACTAGGCTGGATAAGAGAAATGATAGGCCTCCTCCAACGGATCCTCCTCCGCAAAAGAGCGGGACCTCGAAGAACTCGAAGAAGAACAAACCGAAGAAGAGTTCGAAGAAGAGAAAAACGACGGATGAGGAATCACCGGCGGTTGATTTTGTTGGAACCGTGGGAGTTGCGGAGGAGAATGAAGTAGAAGAACCGGCTAAGGATGTAGAAGATCGGGAGAAAGAGAAAGAAGAATCGGAGAAGGAGAAAGAAAGGGAAGAAGAAAATGGAGACGAAGATGAAGAGGAAGAAGGAAATAGCGACGGATCTCAAGAAGAGAAAGAAGAAAATGGAGACAAAGATGAAGAGGAAGAAGGAAATAGCGATGAAGAAGTAGAAGAAATACAAGAGGAGGAAGATACCAGAGAAGAAGGAGAGAAGGAACCTCCATTGGAAGTGGAATCTGGAAATGTTGATGGTGATGGTCAAGGGGTTGTCGGGCAAGGAGAAGAGGTAATAAGTGTGGAACTTGAATAGGGTTTAACTAAATATACTAGGAAAGGCTCGGATAACTTAGGAGAACTATGTTTTAGTATCTGCATAACTGATATAGAACACAATGTTACTTGCAGGAATTAGAGGCAACCGAGGCAATCAAACCGTTGAGGATGTACTTCTATGAGTCGGAGTACAAGAAACAGATAAAGATAGCGACCAAATGTTTCGTCAATGACGTTATGGTTACATTTGACAATCTGGAACCGCCGATGAGTAATACTGAGAGGAAGTGGTTTGAGGAGCATCCACAATTCTCTCACGTGTTCCACATGGAGAAGGACTCAAACCACATGGTCCAAGGAATGTGGATGTTGCTATTGCGGACAGTGGATAGCTCGAAGAGGAAGGAAGTGTGGTTCATTGTGAATGGTGTTCCCATCCGCTATGGCCTGAGAGAACACGCTTTGANGCCATTTCAAGAAGGGAGAATCAATAAGGCTTGAGGATGTCAAAGCGAAGCTGTTGGCTATGGGAGAACACAGAGACCGGCTGAAGATGATGGTTTTGTTCTTTTTAGGAAGTGTTATCTGTGCGCAAACGAAAGTAGGAAAAGGCGCCAAAGATGTTTTGGAATTCTTCCAAAGAGCTGTGGACGATCTCGAGTTCTGCGAAAACTTTCCATGGGGGAGGTACTCGTCTGATTACATGGTTAAGGAGATATCGCACACCATGGATCATTTTGGAGGTTGGGTTAAAGAGAAGACTTTATGGCCACTTCCAGGTTTCTGTCTGCCACTGGAGGTAAGCAATTGAAGATAATCACCTTATCATTTGTTAATATTATTGTGTTAAGTGTTTGTACATGATTGGTATATAGTTGCTTGCTTTTGAGGCAATTCCCAAGTTGAGATTGGAGTTCAGACAAGATGTTGTAGACGTCCATGTAGACTGTCCTAGGATGTGCAGATCAGTCTTTAAATCAGCAGGGATGAAAGGGTTCTCACTTTCAAAATTGAATCGGGAACTGGACAAAATAACGGTATGTTTCTTCCGCTACAATCTTGAAAATGTTGTAATGTTTCTTGTGCTACAAACTTTGAAAATGTTGTAGCATTATACTAACATGT
>CAKOAT010731821.1:1300-44951 GCA_932364175.1 Eruca vesicaria subsp. sativa | reverse complement strand
CATGTAGACTGTCCTAGGATGTGCAGATCAGTCTTTAAATCAGCAGGGATGAAAGGGTTCTCACTTTCAAAATTGAATCGGGAACTGGACAAAATAACGGTATGTTTCTTCCGCTACAATCTTGAAAATGTTGTAATGTTTCTTGTGCTACAAACTTTGAAAATGTTGTAGCATTATACTAACATGTGATTATTTTTTGGTTTTAATTTTTTGGTATCAGTCAGGGGATATCCACAGCATCCTTCCTACCAAGACAAAAGATGAAGTAGCTCTTTTGGAAGAGCTGACTGAAGAGGAGGACGACGTTGATGTCGGTGATATTTCTGTTGACAGTTGGGTAAAGCGTCTTGCAGAAGGACATTCAGTCTTTTTTGAAGAGATGTATGATGTAGACGTTGTTGCGCGTGATTCAAATGCACAAGAGGCTGTCGACGAAGATCAGGATGACGAAGAAGGTGGAGAGGAAGGAGGCGCAAGCCAGAAGAAGATGATGGAGGAGTTGATCAAACAAGTGAAAATGTTTGGCACTCAGCTAAAGAGAGTTAAGAAGACAATGGACAAGTTTGAGGAAAGGATGGTGGTTCCGTTTGAAGCGTTTATGAAGAAAGCTATGGATGAAGGGCAAGGAAGCAGGGAGTGAAGAACTCGGCTATGTATTTTGTAAACTCGGTTATGTATTTTGTGGGAAGTTGGACCCATTATTTTGTTGTTGTGTGGATGTTGGAAACCTCTTGACATATTAGGTATGTTGGATGGAACTTGTTCTTGTTATCATGGATGTTGCAATCTTGTTATCATGGAAGTTCTTATGATTATATTTTGAATGTGCCTCTTAAGGAAAACTAGGAAAAGTAGGAGAACTTAATGAAAACTAGGACAACTAGGAGAACTAGGAGAACTTAATGAAAACTAGGAAAACTAGAAATACTAGGAAAACTAATTCTTCAACACCACACTTAAACTAAGCATACAATTCTTCAAACTTCCTAACAATGTCATCTTCTTCATTTTCGTCATTCCCGCCCTTCCATGTCTTCTTCTTCTCCAAATAACTTTTCATTTCAGAAATGGTCTTCTGTAATTGCTCAATCACTTTATTCTTCTCCCGGATTTCATCACGGGCTTGAAGCAATGCTCTCCTTTGCCATTCTGTACCATCCTCTTCATCGAACCAAGAGAAGTACTTGCATTCATTTCCAAGCTGCAATAAGGTCAAAATTCAAACCCAATCCAGATTCCATTATATCCAGATTTCATCATATATTCATACCTTAAAACGCGGACAGCCATAAAAGTGTCGACCAGGATTTTTGTTAGTCCAAGCTTGCCTTATTTTCGCCGGCAAGCCACAGTGACACAACCTCAGACAAGAAAATCGGCGGCTCCTTTGCGAAAAAGACGAACCCGAACCCACTTCCATCTTCACTTTTTCCATCTCACTTGCTCGGCGAGGGGGGGGGGAAGAGAATTCGATTCTCGAAATAGAGAAGAGAGACACGAGAGGGATCCCAACACGAGAGAGGTGAGAGAGAGGGAGAGGAAATGGGATAAAAAGTGAGAGAGAGGGAGAGATGAAAAAGGGATAAAAAGTCAAATTGAGAGTATTGTGTGGTTGAGATAATTTAGACGATTTTAATATTTATTGCCCAAAAAAACTTTGTTCTTAGTTATACCCAAGATACTAGTATTCCCAACTTTGGTCATAGTTATATTTTTGTCGGTTTCTAATTTATTTAGTGTTACTAATCTATTTAAATTGGTTATCTAGTTTTACCTTCAATATTACTAGTTTAAATTGTTATATATATAGTTTCGTGCAATTATATTTAGCGAATAGATATAACTCGAAAATTTCGTTTGTAAGATGTCTTTGGCCACCAAAGTGTTATTGAAATTGCAAGGTCTCGTAAGGGATACGTGAGAGTTTTTTCCCTAAATTAGCTGAAATTGATAACCGAGTTTTGTTATAAATATATGTTAGAGTTGCGAAAACAAATGTAAAACTATGATATTCGGGTTTTAATAGAGAAAAAACTATGAGATTCGAGTTTTGATAAAGATAATACTAATGTCATTACAAAACAAAGTAGATTTCAAGTTTTACGCAGTTTTCCAAGTCATACAACACGACACAACACAAAATGAAACAAAGTTCCAGAGCTTACAACACAAAATCAAGTACCCAAATGCATTACTCGAAATATGCATTACTCCAAATTCATCCAAATTCATCCAAATTCATCCAAATTCATCCAAATTCATCCAAATTTAAACTCTTTTCCTTCCTTGCCGCTTGATGCGATCTGGAGGTATGATCTTCACCTCCTTGATCTGATCTGGTACATTCCAAGAAGCCATGTCGGGCACAACATTAAGTGTTCTGGAATACGCCAAATGCCACATTTCTGTCCAATAGTATTTTGAGCACAACTCATGGATATCAAGGCGCCTGCCATCAACATTCCTAGCGAAATAGATATATGCTGCCAGTCCATGCAGACAAGGGAACTTTTCATAGTCCCACACCTTGCAAGTACAAGTTTTTCCAACCAAGGTCGCCCAAAACACCTTTCCTGCAGTGTCAGTGATCTCGTACTTAAGCTCGTAACTATCAAGTTCCCGCACAGGTAGCTTATGTGCAACAGCCCATAGATCGTGCAAGTAGGTCTCAACCCGAGGCACCAGTCTTGGATTCATTGATCTAGAAACAACATCCTTTCGTTGAGTGAACCAATCAGAGAATTTCCTAATGATACAATCTAGCATTGGTATTAAGGCCCACGTCGTTGCCTCTTTAAACACGTTCTTCATTAATACCAGAGTGTTGCTTGTATCCAAGTTGTACCTATCACGTGGGAAAAAAACCCTTCCCATTTGTCCTTTTCAATACCACATTCCTCAACATACTTGTACGCAGCAGGACATCTTATCTTAAATGAGTCGTAAGCAGAATTGAAGTCATCAACCGTGTAATATCTTCCCAACTCCATAAGTTTTTGCCCGACTATATTCTTGTTGACATTACAAGCATGCAATTTCACCTTTTCCTTCAAATGCCATAAACAATGACCATGGTGAGCCTGTGGAAACATGTTTCCTATGGCGAAGATCAAGCTCTGATTTCTTGTACTAATGAAAACCAATTCAGAAGAGTCTGGTATAACACTTTTAAGCATCTCGAAAAATTAAGTCCAACTACCAACATTCTCACCATCTACTACTGCAAACGCAAGTGGATAACTCTGACCATTAGGATCCACGGCTTTCGCGAAAACTAAAACACCACCGTTCTTCAGACGTATCCCCTCCACAGCTATCACCTTCCTCATAACTGCAAACCCTTCAATGCAAGCTCCCAAAGCTATGAAAAGGTACTCAAATTTACTTCTATCATCCAATTTCAAAGAGGTTTTTGTCCCCGGATTCACTTGCTCTAACATGTACAAATAGCTATACAACATCTTGTAGCTCTCTTTCGGACTACCAGGTATATCTCTGAAGTGATTGCTCATTGTGTCCTGCCAAAAGGAACAAACAAAAGAAACTCACTACAATTTCCCCTACTATTATCCTGCTACAGTTTTACCAGTTATTCTACCAGTTTTCTTGTTTTCCTAATTATACCAGTTGTACCCATTTATTCATTTTTACTACAATTTATCAAGAACAATTGAATAATCTAGGGTTTATCCCTATCCCTCAACTCCAATTCACCTACATAAATTCATTATATACAAATTTACCCCGAAACTAAACAAAACTTGTCACAATTACAAATCAATTAAAACCCCCAAAACCTACTTCCGAAATAATGCTCGGACATAGCATAACTTACCGGCTGCAACTTTATCGGCCCGACGAGTGGAGGTCTTCGACTCTCTCTCTCCTCACCTCCTCCTCGACGATGCCCCCCCGGGGAGCTGGGGGGGATCATCGGGGGAGCTCGGGAGGGGATGAGGATAATTCACTTTTTTTTTTAGACCAAACCAACAAACATAAGAACCACTTTTAATGTTTTTACAGACCAATCCAATTGGGATCGACCAAACCCGATTTATGTTGGAAGGAGATTTTGGTTTTGGTCGATTTTGGTGAATCTGGTTTGTTACATTCTTGGTGAATATGTCCTTTTGGTCTTTTCACATATTGATGGGTATAAGGGATTTTATGGTGCATAGGAGATTGATTGAGGAGGAGATTGGGCATTGGAGGTGATGTCCCTTGACTCACAGACATGTAAAGCTAAATGTCTCGACTGTTTAACAGTTAGTTACTAATCAACCATCAGCATTACACGTGACATGGAAGAATAAATGGTGATAGATCAAAACACTATAGTAACTTGCGCCTTTAAGCTGGGAAGATATGTCATCTGTTCTGCAACACTTGCGTCGGGAGAATATCTAATGCATTCTTCAACATGTTCATCGAGTTTGGGTACACAATAGGGTCAATATTTTATGTTTTTTAGTTTTGTGTTAATTAGTGCCAAAGAACATGACATTAGAGAATTACTGATACTACTAGTTGCATACTCCCCGCGCAAGCGCGGGGCCGGAATCATTATGTTTGCGTTTATTTTTTTCGATTTAGTGGTTTAGTGGATTCTTCTAATGACATCAAATAATAATGAAATGGAAAGAATATAGTAAGAGTGTAAAGTGAAAATATTGTATATCTAATGTGTTAAATGTTATTTATATGCGAAGTAAGGTTTATAGGATCAGTTAGGTTATAATATAGTTTTTAGTGTGTAAAAGTAGGTGTCTATTTTTTTTTTTGCTGTAAATAGTTTTTATATCGTATGTCAAAACTTGATATAATTCTATATTTATAGTATTTATATTTGTATTAAACGATTTATCAATTTAAAAATAACCTTAATTAATTTAATATTCGTTGTTTAAGTTTCATTAGATCGGTTTTTATATATGGTTTTTTTGTAAGTTTGGGTTTTGTTCATAAAAGATGTGGCATTTTTATCTACGGCGTCATCTACTGTGGAAATCCATTCGCCGAAGTCTGGAGTCGGTGGTGAGAAATGTTTTCAATGAAATTATAGTAGTTATTAAAATGTAAGAGAAATTACATATTCATTTAATAAATAACGAAAAATACTTAAATTTTGTTGTTTATTTTATTTTATTTCACATACAAAGTTTTTGAAAATATATTAGGAATGAGTTAAATGTTATTTATATGCGNTTACATATTCATTTAATAAATAACGAAAAATACTTAAATTTTGTTGTTTATTTTATTTTATTTCACATACAAAGTTTTTGAAAATATATTAGGAATGAGTTAAATGTTATTTATATGCGAAGTAAGGTTTATAGGAATAGTTAGGCTATAATATAGTTTTTAGTGTGTAAAAGTAGGTGTTTTATTTTGCTGTAAATAGTTTTTATATCGAAGATCAAAGCTTGATATAATTCTATATTTATAGTATTTATAGTTGTATTAAACGATTTATCAATTTGAAAATAACCTTAATTAAGTTAACATTCGTTATTTAAGTTTCATTAGATAGGTTTTTATATATGTTTATTTGTAAGTTTGAGTTTTGTTCATAAATGATGTGGCATTTTTATTTATGGCGTCATCGACTGTGGCCGTGGGAATCCATTCGCCGGAGTCTGAAATCGGTGGTGAGGAATGTTTTCAATGAAATTATAGTAGTTATTAAAATGTAAGAGAAATTACATATTCATTAAATAAATAACAAAAATATTTAATTTTTGTTGTTTTTTTATTTGATCTCACATACAATTTTTTTGAAAATATATATTAGGAAATATGTGCAATGATTTCACTTTTTAAGCTCTTAATCTATATTATTCAGGACTCATTAAGCCATCCACGTAGGTAGCCGCGTGGGATTCACTTTTTTTTTGGGTCAGTTCGTTTTTGGATTCATTTTTTATTATTTTTGGGTTGAACTATATTATAATAGGATAGTTTTAAGGCTCTTTAAGCCATCCGCGTAGGCAACCGCGTGAGACTTGCTTTTTTATTGTTTTTTTATTGTTCGTTTTTGCATCCATTTTTAACTATTTTTGGTTTGAACTCGTTAAGCTTTAGGGTTTATTCAACTATTTTGATCTTTAAAACAATAAGCCATAAAAAAAACATAAAAACCTTACAAACAAAAAGCCCATATGATAATAACCCAAATAATAAAAAAAAATGATGGATGCGTGGTTTGAACCCACGATCTTGCATGTTTAATTAAACACCTTATACCACTTGGCTAAAGTGTATTTCATTGTTTGTAATCATCTTACCAAGACTATAACCTTTTTAAAAATAC
Organism: Eruca vesicaria subsp. sativa; assembly: GCA_932364175.1. Taxonomy (NCBI): domain Eukaryota; kingdom Viridiplantae; phylum Streptophyta; class Magnoliopsida; order Brassicales; family Brassicaceae; genus Eruca; species Eruca vesicaria. The sequence continues at coordinate 38,638 of CAKOAT010731821.1, read as the reverse complement.
CTAGGAGACCCACAAAACTGCTGACGTGGCGCGTTGTGGAGCCTAGAAAGTGTACTATTATAATATAGATTTTGGACAACTAATTAGGGCCAATGAACTAAATGCGCTTTTTTAATAGGTCTTTTAGGCCAACTCTTCTACAAAAACCAAATGAAACTAAAATCAGCTCACCCCATCTCAATCTTAGGCCTGGGCATTCGGATATTCGGTTCGGTTCCGGATAGGAACCATTCGGTTCCGGGTATATCGGATAAATCATTCTTATACCCAATAGGTACTTAGGAGATTTCGGTTCAGTTCCAGTTCGATTTCGGTTCAGTTCCGGATACCCATTTAATATATAAATCAAATATATATATACAAAATATATTAGTTAATATGTTAATTTAAATGGTCTAGTGTTTAAATGCTTACATATTCGTCAATTCAACAAGAGTTTGAATTAATAAGGTGTTAATTTTATAAATATTTATCATATTTTAATATAGAAATACCATATATATTTATAATATAACAGAATAAATAAAACATAATGTCGTCTGACGGTAAAATGTACTTACTCTTTGTATCTAACCTGGGTTTAAGTATGTTTGATGTCATTTTATCTTATTTTAAAAAAAAATTAACTTGTTTTTTCGGATATTCGGGTACCCGTTCGATTCTCGGTTTGGTTTGGTTTCGGTTCCGGTTCGGTTTTTCGGGTATAGAAATATAGGAACCATTCGGATATTTAAGAATTTCGATCCGGTTTCGGTTTCAAGTATTTCAGTTCGGTTCCGGTTCCGGTTAGGTTTTTCGGTTCTGATTTTTTTGCCCAGGCCTACTCAATCTTATGCGTTAATGATTAACTCAATTATTTTCTTAATTAAAAATTCTCATTTAGATGATTGTGTGCGTATACATCAACAAAAGCACTAAAAATTCGAATTTCAGCCTATCAAGTATTTAACAGAAAGAGCAAAGCCCAACACTTAAGAATGTATATGCCCATTATTTAGAAAGAGAAGAATTCAAAATGCAAATGAAGCAAAAATGAACAATTCAGATCAAATCATCCAAAACTCTGTGAAGAAAAGTCAAATGTCCTCACACTGACATCATATATCAACCATTCCAAAACCATATCCTACTATCAGTTCCCTCTTCTTCCATTACAAAAGCATAATAATAATCCTCTCTTTCTCCTAATACCCAAAAAACAAGAAAATCAACAACAACCAGAGCTGTGTTTGTTCTTGATCTTAACACCAAGCTCACCTGCAATAATAACAGTAGAAGCCATATCAAGAAACATCCCATGCTCCACAACTCCAGGCAGCCTCAAAATCTCATCACTCACTACCCTCAAATCTCCCATATCCTTCTCCAAATACATATCCACTATATAATTCCCATTATCCGTCACAAAAGCCTCCCCATTCTCCCCTAACCTTAGCTTCGCCACGCACCCGTACCCCTCCATCACCTCCCGAAGCTTCTCCGCCGTGAACTTCCAGCAAAACGGAACAATCTCCACCGGAAGAGCCAGCTTACTCCCACCTATATGCTTCACCATCTTCGACTCGTCAACAATCACCACAAACTTCTTGGACGCTCCTTCAATCATCTTCTCTCGTAGTAAAGACCCTCCACGTCCTTTCACGAGGTTGAGACAAGGGTCGACCTCGTCGGCGCCGTCTATCGAGAGGTCGATGACGGGATGCGCGTCGAGGTCGGAGAGAGGGATACCTACGGAGAGAGCCTGTTCTTGAGTCTTTGTGGACGTTGGGATTCCGACGATGTTGGAGAGCTTTCCTTGCCGGAGAAGCTCGCCGATGCGGGCGACGGCGTGTTTGGCGGTGGAGCCGGTTCCGAGGCCGAGGACCATGCCGGATTTGACGAAGTCTACGGCTTTGTAAGCGGCGATGCGTTTGAGCTCGTCTTGGGTTAAGATCATTGAAGGAGGGGTAGAGGGGACATCGATGGAGGTTTTGTCGGATGTAATGAAGAGAGGATCATACGCAAGCGCCATTGGAAGATTCCTTTTGTCTGAACGAGAGATGGCTACGAAGAACGGAGAAGGAGAATTGGATGGAATAGTTTGGGAGAGAATGAGAGGTAATGAATAGAGAGAAAGGTCGAATGAAATGTTTGTATATAAAGAGAGATTACGAAATTACGACGAAGAAGAGAAGAGAGGAGGGAGAATAATGTTTGTGTGGTGGCGGAGAAAAGAAAGTGGAGACTGGGGAGAGATAGGGTTTGTGGGAGGACAAACGAATAAAGACACAAACTTCACTTTCCAGAGTTGGACAAACCCGAATCTTTCGGATTTTTTTTTGTCTGTCCCGTATTTTATTTTTATTTACATGTAAAGCTCCCTAACTTTGTTGATACTTCTGAAAATTCAAAATTGGTACTTGTAGACTCATATTTACAAAAATACTACGTGCCCCTCTATTACGTTTTTACGCCAAGGAAATTTCTCCTCATTTCCCCTACATTTGATTTTTCAATTTCACTTCACTAACGAAACGTTTAAAATGTAATACTGCAAACTAAAAATTAGTGGTTCAAAATAGTAAAACAAAATAAAAATTATCAAATTCAAAAATTTATTGATGATTCAACATTAGGACATCTTGAATATCATTCTATTTTTCACTTTACAATAAAGTTTAGAGTAAAAAGGTTCTAACTCTATTATATTTTTTACTCTATATATAGTGTAATCTATTTATTTGTTGTTCATCACTCAATTTTTTATTCTCAAATATAGTACAACTAGAGTAGAATTCAATTCTATCATAGTGTTAATCTATTTTAAAAGAAAAATAGAGTGAAATCATTGGAGATGTCTCAGAAAATCTAAATTTTAAATTCTAAAAACAGCTAATTATATATTAATAATTATGTTTAGCATGATGTAATTAGTATTGCCATACATGGATTTTCAAAAATTAATTCATAAAAATGGTAGCAAAGTTATTGTATACGAATCTTAACAAAAATAAATAAAATTTTAATATTTATCGTAGTTTGTTATGAAATATATATGACTGTTACTAAAAACAAAATTGTAGAGAACACAAGACTTTTCATCAATCCAAATAGCGGCTGGGTCATATATACACCGTTGAATAACTTTGGGGTAAACATGAAATAGCATAAAAAGGACTGAAAATGTTGGGCCCAAAAGAGAGCAACCAAACAAACCAAAGACGCCGTCCCATTGTCCAATGTCGCTTCTTAAAGGGAAAACAAACCATCAACAAAATGATAACACGGACCAAGAAACATGAGGATTGTGGACCAAAGAAAATCTCAATTAACATAATAAGAAATGCTTTTTGTAATTAGAATGTATTGTTTCCAATTTTAGAATGCATTCGAGAATTTGTATATGCAATTTAATCATATGAAACAAAAGACGAGATTTTGAATATATTATAAGCTAAAAGCCTAAAAGTGAAAATCAGATAAATAATAAAAGAATATGTGTCTATACAATAAACATAACCACGAAAATTGGTGGGCAAGTTAAAAAAAGAAAGAAACGGGCCGAGCAAATCATCAGCCCACATGGCCCGATGTTGCGGCGTCAGAAACCAATTGAAGAAGATCAAGAAGGCGAAACGCCAAAACAGAGGAAGAAACGGGAACGCTGATCAAGACGAGAAGCAGCGTTGCGATTGCGACGCTGGGACGAGAATTCATGAGGAAACTCTGTAGAAGACCAACGGAACCGCAGATCACAGAGTCGTAGTTGCTGTAGAAACGCTTCTCCCAATCCATCCAGTCAGAAGGAGGCTCGTAGTTTCGCTCAACCATCTTCATCTCGTGGATACGCTTCCTCAGAACGATCATGTTCTCGTCCACCAGTCTCCCTCCTCCGTAGTAATGGTCCTTCCCTGAAGACGCTGTTGCAGAAACGCTCATCTTCTTCTTCTTCTGTGTCCTAAACGTCGTCGATTTATTTGAGGAAAACACCAGTGGATGGAACCGGAGTGGTGAAATCAAAGCCGGCGAAGAGATCAGTGTAGCTTCCATTGTTTTTGAGAGATAGGATTTGTAAGTTTTAGGTCGTTGTTGGTTGGAGAAGATGAGGGACAAGTGGAAATGTATTTATAAGCTAATTATTATTTGGATAAAATAAAGACAGAAGTGGGGCCTGTATGATTACGGATTAACGCGTTGCCACTTGCCAATCTTCCACGTCATTTTCATTACCACCTCTGTTAAGATTCGGTGATTATGTTTTAAACCTTCTTTAACACGTCTTTTACTATTCATCAATCACTGTCAAACAACTAATGTTACATATAAACATACCTTCGGGTTTAAATTCTTCTAAAATTTAGTTTGATGACGTTGACCTATATACACGTTTGACCTATGTTTTGTTTGTGAGATAAGGATATATAGACACTTGAAATTTTAGCTCAAATATGTAATCAGCTGATGATATAGTCGTATCAAATTAGTAAGATATATGTTATGCTACTAAAGAAAGTTGATGAATGTATTGACGAGATGTACAATTGGTGCATTGTGAAAGTTCTTACGGTACGCTAACTTGTTGGCTTGCTGATTTGGGAAACGCGGCATTTGGAAAATGAAGTGAAATTCAGAAGCCTCCATTAGTGCACATGATGTGACAATGCATATAGTAGTTTCTCTATTCTATAACCAACCATTAAAAACTTGCAAAATAGTATATGATATTCAATTGTAGAAGTCCCCTTAGAGCACCCCCATTGAGAGTTCAAATGGGGGGTTCACACGGAAACCAAAAAAATAAAATAATAAAATAACAAAAACCTATGAACTCCTCTCCCCTAAAGTTTTCTCGGGTGAACCCCTCTCTCCTGAGGTTCAACACGTGTCAACTCGGGATTGGTCTAGGTTTTTTTTTTCTTTTTAAAAAAAAAAAAAAATCAAAAAGAAAACAGAAAATTTTTAATAATAAAAAAATAATTCAATGAACCCCAAGAGGGGGTTCATTGATGTGGATGATCTTAGTCCAGTGGTTTGACTAAGAGTTCATTAATGCTTCTATACCAGTAGGTATGGGGTTCGAATCTCAGAGAAGACGGAATTATGCGAATTAATGGAGAAAGACTTACAAGAGATCTGCAGCATGGCACAAGGAGTACCATCATGCATAGATCCGATAGCGTGACTCAGGTGATGCAGTCAGGCGTACGTAAATCCTCATAAGATAGGTATAGAATTGTCGGCTGTTGAATCGTCTGTAACATTTCTCGTAGTTTGTAATGACATAATTATCCAGTGTTAAAAAAAAAAGTATATGACATCCAATTATTTATAATAGAGTTGACCTCCCATTTGTTTATGTCCTTGCACCGGAAAAACCGTAAAAGTCGGTGACCCTTTTTAATTATGCGCTTACTATCATATTTTAATTATCGTTTAATGGTTGAACAAAAAAAAAATCATCGTTTAATGATAGAACAAATTAATTTGAGATTGGAGTGTTCATATCAATGCATATGTCATAAACTGTCCAAAACTCACCATCAAATAATCGCGGATTACTTTACTATCCATTTTAAAATTCATAACAAAATTATACTACAATGCAGCACTTAAAACCAAGTTCATGTCTTTTTTTTTTGAAAAATAATAATATAGAACATATTTGATGTAAGTAAAAACGAAAGGCGTGATCAGCAGGCTAATAACGCAAGATACGAGGATGTTTGGACCAGACGCCACGTCTCCTCCTGACGGCTATTTGACTTTCTTCCACTGGGCGGCTCTTATATATTAGTATTATCTTCTTATTTACTTGTTTAATTAGGAAACTAATTCTGTTATTAGTATAATCTAATACTCTGATATGAAGGTTGGTTGAATCTGAATCTTCAGACGTCGATCCTGACGTGAGTTTTGCAGTTTTCAGGGAATGTTCAATGTTCCCAAAATATACACACAAATGTTATTTTTTTCGTCATAATGTATTTGAAAGTCACTGCAAGAGACCTTTTCTTCACCTAAATCTTTTATAAATTATGTTATTAGAGTCAAAACTTGTTATTTGTTTTTTTTTATTTGAGAATAAAAACAAGAGACGGCACAAGTGGCTACGTCAAAGAGTTGAACAAGTCTCATTAAACTAAGATGGGTTCTTACATTGGGTTTTAAGGCATGGAGATAAGAGGATCACTCTTTTTATTCAAATCTGAAACCCTCTAAGAGCAACTCAACTCCCTTTAATCTTTTTCACTTGCTACCTGCTGGAGAATGGAGATGAATCATGACAAAGCTGAATTTATTAACTACAAAAAAAAGTTATCACAAATGTGTGTATGTATGTATTGATCTTTCTTTCACCTTTTAGTTAAACGTGTTGTGTTTCAGTATTCTCTTGTTTTAGCCATGAAAATGGCCCAACAAAAGGCGCTTATTATTAGTACAATTTTACAAACCTTCAAGGACAAAGGGACGGATCTCGCCAAACTCCTCCTCCGATGATGTTTGACTTTGATCGTCAAGTGGCTGCTTCAGATCATCTTCAGGCTCCTCCTTTTGATCAACAAACTCTGCTTCGTCCAGAGGTTCCAACTGCACTCCTGGAGTCTCGGTATCTCCGTTTTCAAGAGGAAGCTCAAGCTTTTGATACTTTGGCTTGTTCTTCTCAAGGAGAATGTACGTGGTGCAATACCAAAACATCAGAATCCGGATTTGAGCTGCTATCGTCTCCCTTATCCTGCTTCCTTTAAACGACAGACGTTCTAGCGCCTGCAAAACATGCCTGAAACATTTAACATCCGATGACCTTAAAGATAGGGACGATGGGGGTTGATATAAGCCTTTTGTTACCTGCTCTCCTGTTTGGACGTCAAATGTGTTCTGATGATCAAACTCAAGGCCGGTAAATTCGTTGATGCAGAGTCCCTGGAAGGCCCTGAAAAATATACGAGTGGAATGTAAAGACAGGAGATCTCATTCATTGTGTATGGTAATTTGGGGTTGAGGTGGTTCACCATCTGATCAATGAAGCACGAGGAATCCAACGAAAGATAATTGGGGTGTTGTCTGCATTGACATAGTAACCTCCAAACACGATGAAAACTGTCATGAGAGATGGTCCTACAGCCATTGCTGCTTCCGTGTTTGGGACCATTGCCCCAACAGTTAGTCCCATTGCGGAGGCAGCAAAAGACTCTACAGTCATTATCCCACAGAACTTTCCAAATCTGGCAAGAAATAGGGACATTGCTGTCATGTGCTTTTCTCACTTGGAATCAGCGGCTTATAAGAGCGGTGCAGGGTAAGGTTTATGCATAACATTTGCCTCTTGGCCACCTGAATAGCAAAAGATAAAAAGATAGGTAGCTTGTGAATTACCTTGACAAAGTGGGATGTAGGCGTGCCATGGGGTATAGTACAGCACCAAACATTAAAGGAAAGGCAGCTCCAATGGGGATTTCAGCTATTGTTTTGGAGAGCAGGTAAGGTCCCAAAGCGTAGGACCCTTTGAACCGTTCTCTATCCACAATGGCACGTTCTTTAGGAAAGACACCAACTGTCTTTGTGAGAGCTGCCATTGCCGTGTTTATTGCAGCAACCTGAAGCATACATACATCATTGCTTAATATATAGAAAAGCTACTCATACAAACTTCACCGCAAATAAAGAGAGATCTATATAGCAAAAGCATAGTGTTTTACACCTGAAGCAAACCCATTCTGTCCTGGATTGACGTCTGCGACTTCCCCATTCTCCAGAAAACGGATCCAAATATCAGAGCAGATGCAACAGACATTCTTGCACGGACTTTGTTAGTTGGCCCATCTCTAGAAGCCTATGGAGTTAAGTAGAAGTCAATTAGACAAACTCCCCAAGTTAATTCAATGATTCTCCCACATGTCAATTTCTTAAATATCTTCTTTCAGTCTTAAACCGTTTTCAAGAGAAGGCATTCAAGTCCCTCATGTAATAAAAAAATTTCTTTAGATCTTGCATTAAATGGGAGACTACCTGCATCCATGCACGTTTAAGCAACAAAAAGAACTGCCTCCACCAACCATCTTTCCTCTCAACAATGGCGTTTCTGCGAGGTCTCATGCTATTCTTTGTTTCTTGTTTTACGCCGAGTGGAGTGGCATAAAGAATCGATGACGAACGCTGGGAGAAAGCATCAACAAGAGCATGCACTCTCTTCTGCGAAGAGTAGACACTATCCGAAGAGCTATAGTCAACTGATATAAGATCTGCTAAAAACTCAGCAGGATTTACGTGCTCTGGACAAAGAAACCTGTTCAAGGATCAAGAGAGCACTTGTAAGTGGTAAACCATCAAGCAGAGACATGCGATACTACATCTAGAGAAATGTTCAGAAAACCCAACCCGAAGTTTCCGAAATACGTCAGAGGTTCATTCCCTGCAGGGCCGGCATAGACCAAAGCTCCTTCTGTAAGTAACACAACATCGTCAAACTTAGCATACACCGAACCTCGAGGCTGGTGTATGGAGCAGATCACAGTGTGTCCATCCTGTGCAAGCTTTCGCAATGTCTCCATCACTTGTTCAGCCTGGAAGGCATCAAGCCCTGAAGAGACCACATTAGTATTCCACAAGCGTTAAAACCAATCCATCAACGATTACAAATAAACATAGCAGGCATTTACCAGTAGTGGGTTCATCAGCAAATATAACAGACGGACTAGCAATCAATTCACACGCAAGTGAAAGCCGCTTCTTCTCTCCACCACTGATCCCACGAACTTTTGCATCACCAACACATGAATCCGCACAGCTAACCTTTTGTACAGTCACAAAAAGATGATCAAGAAACAGCTTCCAAGATTTCAATCTACTCCAAAAATACATAGATCAATAAAACCTCACCAGACCAAGCCTGAACAAGAGGTTGTTCACATACTCATCCCTCTCCTCATCAGAAGAAATCTCCCGAAGCTGAAGCTCAGCTGCGAAAGAAAGTGTTTCCCTCACAGTCAACTGCGAGAAAAACAAATCCTCCTGTCTCACAAACGCAAGCCTGCACACACATTTCAAGAAACCTCCATCAAATAATCAAATTCAAACCAAACAAAAAAGACTTGATATATGACTAACATACTTAAACGCTCTGCTTGAGTTAGATCTTCCATTAACCTCCAAAAGACCAGACAAATGCAAACGTGGCGACGAACTAAGCTGTCCAGCGAGAACGTTAAGCAACGTCGTCTTCCCAGATCCAGAAGGTCCCATTATCGCTAACAACCTCCCTGGCTTCGCTTCTCCAGAAACATTCTTCAATAAAAACCGCACCTGAGAGTCACGTGACCAATCCGATTCAGTTTTAAAAACAAACAAACAATCTATCGAAAAACATGCAAGTGGAGGAAAGGAGATTCCTCTCACCGATTTGGAAGATTTATCGGAGAGAGAGCACGTGATGTTCCTCCACCGGATTGTCACCGGACGAACTTTCCCCGGAGACGAATCATCTCCGTCTTCTTCGTCTCCCGCTCCTTCCGTCTCGGAGAAATCGTCTTCAGCGTCGTTTTCGGGTAAGAGAGCGATGCCGGGACCTGAGAAGATGCGGACTAACATAGCGGCGGCTATCGCGGCGAGAAGGCGGCCGACTCCGTTCCCTCCGATGCCGGAAACAGCGTCTGCGAATGATTTCCCGCCAAAAGGCGCCATTGGATTGTTTCGTTGTGTGTGTGTGTGTCGTCTTCTCCTTGGAAGCTCTGGTGAGGTAAAGGCCGTATACGAGAGAGCAGAGTAACAAGTAAAAGAAGTGAGAACCACTCAAAAGCTCCAAAACATTATCGCTTCTCCTAATTATTTAATCATTGTTTAAAAATTTCGTTATTTACTTAATTAACCTTCTGACTTAAAGAGAGGCTAATGATTAATCACTGATCAGCACGACGAAGTACCGTATGTGATCTGAGTTGACCATATAGATAAGCTGGAGTTTGGACACGTGTGTGTATTCATGATAAGATACTTTAGCTTAGTACTGTCGTATGACTAGGTAATTAGTTATTTGGTTCCTGATTGGTTATTTCAGATATCGTTGTAATTTGGATAGGAGAGTTTATGATCCATTTAAAAACCCAAGAAAATTCGGTTAGGATCGATTTGGTTATTCTTCTGTACGATTCGATTCAGGTAATAAAATTAAGAATCGATTAATATCTAAAAAAAAATAGGATTAAAATAATCTATTTTTTTTTTCAAATATGTTTACAGATAGCTCAGCTTAATTCTGATATTTCCAATACTAATATTTAAGTTATTCGGGTAATTTAAAATAAGGGAAATTGAATCATATAGCAAAAAAAAAGAAAATGGTTAATTAGCCAACTAGCCAAAAATCCTAACAGACTCACTTACGTAGTTTTTTTTTCTATATTAATACCATATTGTTCTTAGGATCAACTGATTTCACATGCCCGAATTTTTTTAATTTTTATTTATTTGGTGTAAAACTGTAAATCGTGCCTTAAATCTTTCGCAACTTCTTTTTGACATCTTGGAAAGTGAAAGGTCTTCGACAACCACCACAGAAAATCCGTCGAATCCACCTCCTTCTCCTCGATTTTTCACACCTTCCGCCATTACCCGGTTCTCCAGTCGGCACATAGTCACCATCATCACGTCACCACCGTATGTTATTCTCTTCTATATACTGTAGCAACAATAAAATCCATCTCCATTGATATTTTCAATAGGGTTTAGTATTAAGAGGTTGGGGTGGGATTGGGTAATGTTTAGTATATAGGGGTTAGAGTTTAGGTAATGTTTAGTATTAAAGTATGTGGTGAAGTTAGAAATTTGTATTATAGGAATAAAATAGTCATATGTATGTGGTCTACACGTGATTCCTTATATTCTTTTAGATGTGAACTAAATATTAGTCATACCTCAATTTTTCTATGTCATCTAACCATTTATCCTTCACATTCTACTTGCATAAGAGAAAGTTAAAACCGGCTAACTTTATGAATAATTGTTAGTTACCTAGTTATGTCAAAATCAATGATATGTACTTAAGTTCTTCTTAAAACATAGTTATCTCGTAAATTCTCCCTTAAAATAATCTATTTTTTTCAAATATGTTTACATATTTTTAACAAATTAAATCTCATTTTTTCAAAAAAAAAAAAAACAAATTTACATCCCTTATATATTAACAGATAAGCATTTTTTTAAAAAAAAGAAGAAGCTTAATTTCTTTCATTAATTATTAACAAGTTTGTTCAAACCAAATATTAAATATCTCTTTTTATTAGATTAAATATGAAATTTTCATTTCTTTGACTTATTAGTCGTGTAAAACTATTGACATTGTTTAAACATACATATTTTACATTATCATATATACGTTGTACTAATACATTCAAGTTTTGATATGTTCATTAATAACACTTCAAAATATCTAGTATGTTTAGTTATGTTGAAACTCCATTAAATCAAATGCACACGTCTTTGATTCTATGAAATTCCATTAAATAAAATGTACACACTTTTTCATCTTCATTAAACTTTTGGGTGATAATTTGCAAGTAAATAATATAAACTGTTAGCTGATGTAACAACTACTTATGAACTCTAGGGAGCTAAACTAAATCATGCTGATGTTTATTATATATGTGTTTTAATATATACAAATTTGAAATGAATTTAAATATATAAGGATATTAGCTTGATTATTAGTTAACACAACATTATACATAGTTTGTGATATAACTAAACCGGTGCTATGCATAGTTGTATTGTATATACAGTTTTTTTGTAGATACCGTGAATTAATGATTTAAATAATATAGATGTTATGGAAGATTAAATTTAAATTGCCTTCTATTGTTTTTGAAATATACAGAGATCAAATATGGTAATTGATCAAAAAGATATTTGTTGTGCACAACAAATCTCTATCATAAATCAGAAATTTTATACATTTATGTCACAAGTATATGGATGCATCTATCTAAATCAAACTTGTGTCAAGGGAATTTCATAATTGATTTCTCTTGAAATTGTATATGTTACGTCATATTTCTAATGGTTTAGCTATGTTTCTGAAAGACTTATTTTGTCTTTTTGATGCGATGTATCATATCAATTTATATGTTATTGTTTGATATACTTATGTTAAATCCAAGAAGTTGTAGAAAGAAAAAAAAAAAACTTCTGTCTGAGACTTGACTAAATTAATTCTATGATTTCATTACGTAAATATTCAGAATTGTCAGACATTAAGTATTTATATCTACATATTAATATTAAAAATATTTGGCTTAATGTACAATATATCTCGTCATATTTGGTAACTGAAAGTCCAAAGTAGAGAAAAACTTTCTGTTATTGTGAAAAACGCGAATAAATCTTGAAGAAAATAAAATAACTTACAAGAGAAAACACAACTGATACAAATATCCGTTTAATATTTATATATTAATTAAATATTTATAATCTTTTAGACCCGTATTTAGGGTTGCCGGATATCAAAATGCCTCGCTCTTGTTTTGTGGACATAACCCAAAGAAATGTCTTGACGAATTTCGCCATGTTCAAAATCTTGTGCAAAGTCAGAGGTTAGAGAAAAAAAAGAAGTGAGTCATTTATTTGACATAAATGAAGTTAAGATGAAAAATTAATGGACGTTTATGATCATGAACGAGTCTTATGAACATTCGCCAACTTTAACTTAACTAACCCAACTTCAGGTTGCCTCATACCCATTTTCAATTTTGATATTGATTATGTGAATGAATAATTTACTATTACATTTGTATTCGTATTTATACATGTTCAAAAACCTGATATTTTTCTTTCTTCTAAAAATCTTTTTTATCTATTAATTTTTTTTATTCTAAAAAAACATATGATACTCAATAGCCGAATACTACGATCTCTAAACCTAATTCATTTTACAGTTTTGCTTCATTTTGAAGTAAGTTTTATTTCAAACCTACTTCATTTCCTATTTCAAAATGAAGCAGAAAATAATGTTAAGATGAACATTTTTAATATTAAATTAGTCCTCAACTTTTAGTTACTTTTATCTTCTGTCAAAAAATATATAAATTATTACTATTCAATTAATTTCATAATTATGATTTTATTTTCATCTAATCAGGTGTTTCTATCGAAGATCATATTAACATTCAATTTGAAGGAAAAAAATAACTCGATTAAATAAAATCAAAGATAAATAAACTCATCTTGTGGAACCATGTAGCCTAGTGTTAAAGTTTAAATGTTTCTATACCAAGGATTGGGATTCGAATCCCTGACAACGCAATTTTTCTGCAGATTATAGAATACAAAACTTATCAGAGGTTTCAGATTATTGCAGGCATAGACGTTTGTTGTGGTCGGAAACAACGGAAAGAGCATGTTCATTGAGGGTACCACACATATACAAAACCGTCTATCGAGCCAAGTGTTTCAAGGATAACTTCATCGTGGAAGCAATATCCATGGAGTTGCTCACCAATATTGCATATGTTGCAGGTGGTTGATCTTCATGGATAACAAAATTAGATATAATATGATGGGGTAAATTGTTACCCAGAGTTTGAAAAATAAACTCATCTCTTATTTTTAAACACTTTTGTTGAACATGTATTGAAAAAACTATATGGATGGTGTTTTCTTACAAATTATGGTGGCTTGTGTTTATTTATTCATGTTATTAAACATGTAATAAATTATCATATGATAATGTTTTATTTATATTACATAATTATTATGTTGGAATATTCTTAAAAAAATAGCTAGGTATATAAATATGTAAAATTATAAAGTATTATTTATAATTAATGATAAAATAGAGATAATATATTTGAAATATACTTTTTTGAAAGAAACTTGGAATATTCTTTTTTTTTGAAAAAAACTTGAAATATCTATCTATAATAATAAAATTAGGTTATCTGTCTTTTTAGGCGTCCACGTCAGCAATCACCTATAAGGGGGGGGGGTTATGCCACCTGTCACCTTAAAAAATTCTGCAACGAAATTTAATTTTTTTCCATTCTGGAAAAACTTCTCAAATCAACGTGTATTACAAAAACTTAAACTTTTGTTTGGGCTTATATTTGTTGTTGTCCAGGCCCAAAAGTTTGTGTATATGAATACATAAGGAAACTCTTATGTGTCCCTTTCATCCTGATGAAGCCGTTGCTGATTGACTTCCTGTAACGCCTTCGGTTTCCCTTTATTTGCTTCTTTAATCCGACCATTTACTTGATTCATCCCACTCTGTATCGTTAAATTGAGCTCAGCCTCTTAATATGTAACCGGAGGAAGGTCTCTTATAAATTTGCGTGTCTGAGTCAGTGGCGGATGTACAGCCAGCAAGGGTGGGGCATCTGCCCCCTATGGATTTTTTTTTTAAGTTTTTATTTACTATTTATAATAAATTTTTGAGAAATTAGATAAATTTGCCCCCTTAAAATCTCAAACTTAGGGTTAACTATTCTTCATTTGTAAAGTTTGAAAATTTTTCCCCCCATAATAAATCTTTCTAGATCCGCCACTGGCCTGAGTCATCATCAGAGATAGTCGACGATACTGTTGCCGGAAAAGAGATCAATAGCTCAGACATGGTTGAGAAGAAAATGATCAACAGAAGTCTGTTTGAGTTTTGTACGGTGTGACATCAATCTGAGGAAGACGACCAGAGATGGAAGATGATGTCCCCACAATCCTCAGATTCCTCCAACAATATCATTGATAGATGGTTGTTCCATTCCTCTACCAACCGCTCATTGGCCATGGTGGTTCTCAAGTAAACAAATTCAACCGATCACCTAATTAGATCCGATCATTGAAAAGTCTAACTTTTGACTGGAATCTTTGGGTTGTGTTGTGTTGGTAGCGAACTATTGCAGAGAGAGGTAAGACTAGGTATAAGTACATTAACAGGAGAGTGTTGAGTTTGGGGTCTATTTACCGATAGTATTGTAACCACAAACAGGTAGAGCTACACCTATTAATACTCCTTATTAATACTCCTTGCAGGCCAATAATTCCTAAAAGCTACAACCATAACACATTTCTGTTTTCACAAGGACACTCCCGTAAGGTATACCAATTTTCAAATGTAAACTGTGAACAACAGTTTCTTTACATCAATTTATGTATAAACGCCTCACCCCCTCCAAAGTGTCATGATTATCAGAGAGTCACTCCTCAGTCAACCACATCCCTTGCATTTATTAAACCTTTTACATATAATACAAAGTCATGCCATACAATTGTTACTCACACCAGATAGCATCTCCTAAAAAAAATTCAAAACACAAACACTGCTAAACATAATGCATATCTATGGTTTTTAAAAAGGTTTTCACGCTACTAAATTCAATTCTAAAGTTTAAGTTCATTAACTTTTTTTAGAAAAAAGAAATCATTACTGCTTAGGCCAGAAAATAAACTGCAACTACAAAAAACAAATGCACCACATTATTACAATACAGTCGGTAAGGTAACAAAACAAATACATCACAAACGTTCCAACTAAACCAAGCAGTCTTAAAAATAATGCATATGCTCATAATATAAATTGAACATTTAATATAAACTAAAACAAACATATTATAGAATATCATTTGTTGTTACATATTGTATACAAATTATTATATATGACATTATTGAAACTATTTGTACATTACTTTAAAATATATTTTTTATAATTTTATCACATTACATTTGATTTTCAATTGATTTAGCTTGAAGGTGGGTGTATTAATTTATTATTGTGAAAATTTAGTTATTGTTATAATATTAAAATCTGATACTCTTATAAATAAATAAAAATATTAGTTATTGTATTTTCATTAAACTTCAATTTGATAATTTTTATTCTCTAAAAAACTGTTTGTTTTCTTTTCAACTCAAATAAAAAAATGAATAAAATTTACAATATATTTTTAGAAAAAATTACATTTACTATTTTCAGTATAAAATGAAATACAAATACTTATAAAAGTAAAATAATTTGATTGTAAATTCACCCGTATGTAGGACGGACCAACTCCTAGTTATTTTTATAATAAAGAGATGAAGCAAATTATTAGAGTGAATGTTGTTTTTTTTTTTTCCGAAAAAGAACTTTTGAAAATAATAATGAAACCAACCATTAATGATATTCTAATGAGTTAATTTGATTTGCATCCACAAATATGTTTTTCTACTAGTTTACTCAGGGGTGGACCCACTAAGAAGGAGTGGTGTCAAAATGATACCACATAAATTTGATTAATTTTTTTTTTATTTGTGCTTAAATTTCATTCAAAATCAGTAGTCCAGTGGTAACCTCCACCTATTGAACCCACAAAAAAAAACCATGTTTGCTTCCATCTTGACCCCTCTTTAGTCTTTAACATTTATTTTTTCCTTGATCAATATATTGACCCCATTTAAAATTAGGGCTTGATCCGCCAGTGAGTGCACCGAGAGTTGAGCACTCCAAAATCAACATAACTTAGACCATCAACATCTCTAAATCCTTAAAGACGCTTTTTAGCAAAAAAAAACAAAAGGTATTTAAAATTATAGAATTCGTACCAAAAATTAAGAAACGGGTAATAAAAATCACAAAACAAAGACGATTTTCGTTGAGTCCTTGCACTGTTTGTAGGCCTCATCAACACATAGTGTTTCGTGATTGGTTCGTTTTTTAATTTTTTCAGACAATAAAAAAAGAACAAAAACAAAAACAATTTTTTTTCTTAAGAAAAGGTCTCAGCGATATTCATGCCTTTAACAACAACGTTAATGCTGGTGATAATGGACATTGTTGGGCCATAGCCCATAGTAGCTATCTTGTACATGTGTGTGATTTGTTTTTGTTTTTTTTTGGGTTTTGATAGAAAATTGTTGAACGGTTTTACTAGGATTAATATGTTTAAGATAGGTTTCACACGTGAGATTCGAGTTCGACTAGTCCACAAGTTGATGAAGTTGGTTTCTTAATTTGTCCCCCTTTGCCGGCTCCCTTCTTAACCGTTACTGGTGCAACCATATTTCAAATGTTGTCCTCACAGTTACAGTTGACATTAATCTACTAAATATGTGTGAACAGATGGTTAGCAGATTATAAAGTTTTCATATTGAGGACGCTGAGTTTTCTTGTTTAGATATTTCTTATATGTGATATTTTAGAATTGGCAGCTAGACTTGGAAATTGAATATCATTGATTTTTCCCGCTACGAAACAAATTTGATTTCTATTAATATTGGTAAGCACGTGGTTGATATATAATGTGTCCGCGGTCAGCCCAAGCTTATTCTTGCTGTTTAAGTTGAATCACGGCGTAATATGATCCAGAAGCCAATAAAGAATTGTAATGTTTAGTGATGGATCAATTGTGTACAATACTGTATTTATAAATGAAATCTAAGTCTGTAAGTTTCATACGAATAAATTATATATTTCGATGATGACCTATATTGACCGTAGCAACATTGGAATATTTATTCGTTATAAGTGGCCGAGGTAGGCAACTTCGCATGAAATGCTACAATGCTCTCATAACTTACCAATATAGAAGGCCAATGCTTTATTGCACGCAGCTATCACACTTAAAAACATGATTACGTTACGTACTTGCTAGCTTACCTGCATGGGCTCACCAAGTTCTTTATTATTTCTTATCTCTTGACTTGTAAACTTGTAAATCAACATTTAACAGCAAACGCGTTTACCTGTAAAACTGTGTACTATACCATTACCACCACATATCCATGTATATGTAACCGCAAGTTCAGACAATCTATTTATTCTGCTATAGTGAAGCCTACCTATAAACTTAAGAGGTAAAGATTCAAGATCCATGTTGCCGGCTGACTTTTAGTTTTAGGCTTTTAGCATACTAGTATAGGGGTTGGCAACTTGATTTAATCGCGATTAATGATTTGTGGATATATATGAATATATGTGGATATATTGTGTCAGCTGTTATGTCATCAATGAGCTTTCCAAGTTGCAAAGCCGACCATCGTTTTGGACTTTTCTCACATTAGTCGACAACACTTTCAATTAGGTCCACTTCATTTATATAGTTTTCATCTTTTAGTTATCTTGTTAGTAGACCGTATTTAAGAAATTAGAGAGCAGTGACTATAGTATAAGTGTGTTTAAAGATGTACGGCTACAATGGATTATAAAGTCGGGATAGAAGTCATTACCTTAATCATGCACCTTTTTCTGTTTCCGTGATCAACGTAAAGTATCATATCGAGTAAATAATTAAAAGCAAAAGACACTGATTATTGCTAATTACCAACCCATGAAGACCTTACTTACAGTAACCCATATGCATGCGTACATCAACCAAATCAAATCATCAATATATATGGTCCACCAGAGTTGAAGAGTTGGACCGCATCATGTTGTCAAATTCAAGATTGTTTACAAAGTCCTGTTTTTTTCAACCTAAAATTCATTTCCCCAGAAGTTAAACACTTGACTATTACTTTTGATTTTCCTTTCAACTACTACTCCTAGGAAGACATATATCTTATTATTAAAATATAAAACCTTAATTAGTAATTTACATATTACTAATTTGGAAAATATTATCCGATATTTGCTTCATGTTTTTTGAAATATATGTATACTTCAACGTCTTAGGCTTCAAATTTAATAATTTAGTTTTATAGTGTTCTTATTTGATTTCTATATTATTTTTCCAGATAGTATTTTCATGAAAGAAATTAATGAGTACCTCAATATAAATTAAGTGATAAAGTATTAATAAAGTAAATAGTATGAGAAAGAATTTTAAACAATAATTTAATAAGAATCAGGAAATCTTATGATTTTATAATGTAATTTTTTTTCCAATTCAAAACTTTTGTACATCAAGCAAATGCTTGTAGATCAATTTAATTTGGAAAAATAACGAATCAAAAAGAATCAGATCTTAAGCTTGCATGTGCTTGGTATCTTTCTTTTGGAGGATGGCTTACACTGGGTTTGATAACATATATCATTTGTAAGTTTTTTGACTTTTAGTATTATAATTTAGATCTATAACTAAATTATACTAAAATAATATATTAACTGTACTAGGTGTTTTCTTGCATTATCATGTGCAGCAATAAATTTTAAATTTTTAAACTATATTTCAATATAAAATTTGATTAGTGAAACATAAAATTAAGATAAGAGAAATAATTTGATTTATGCAAAACATATTTAAGAATAGATATGTATATACTTAAATACTTAAAGCTATAATCTTAGATATGTATTATATAAATTGTATAATTATCAAAAAATGAAAAAAAAACTTTTTTTCTAAAATGTATAGATATCAAAAGAAAACGAATGGTATTAATTAGAAATTTATATATTTTAAAAAGCTTGTATGAAATTTTGAAAATATTGTTTAGTAATAAAAATTGTATAATTATACAAAAATATACCAAATTATATTTTTATTATAATATTTAATGTTATATTTAAATATTAATGATGATTTATGAGTTATTACCCTATTTAAAAAAAAAAACAATTACCAAAACTAGAAATCAACATTAAATATAATTGTTCAAATCATTTTTTAAATAATTATATAGGTAGAGAATGTCTAGATCATCATTCACAATCTGCACTGGAGCTGTTAGTTTCCAGTAGATTTTCTTATTCAAAATCGAGTAAGAAAGTCTCTTCTCTTTTGATATAAGCATGTATTTCACGAGTTAAATAACATATTATACTAGGTGTTTTCCTACATCATATGTAGCAATAACATATTTAAATTTAAATTTATATTAAAAAGATTTTTATATCAATATTTCAATATAAATTTTGATTTACACTACAAGAAAATGTGACTGTAACGACTACACCTTACAACGACATATGTAGTCGTCATTTTACGTCTAACTAACGACTGTATAACAATGAAAACAAGAGTATTCATAAATTGGTTGTAAAATACCTAGGAAATGATTTAGTCGTAAACAAGTCATAACGGAACGACTAGATTACGACGAAACATAGTAATCGTCGTAAAGCATAAGTTACTTTACGTCTTATTTAGGAAAAATATTTTTGCATCTAGTTGACGAGTAAATTACGCTTACGTAGTAGTTGGTTCGTAGTAAATTGTATTTAGTCGTAAATTCGTGATAACATCCCCACTTACTAATTCGTTGTAACATGTAGTTCATACTTCGTCGTAATTTTACCTATGTCACTAAATGGTCGTTACATATAGTCTTTACTTCATCGTATTTCATTTTAGTCCCTAAATCGTCGTAATCTGGTACACGTGTCGTCCTTAATCAATCGTAACGTATAGTCCTTCATTTGTCGTAACTTAGAAGTAATTAACTTCTAGATTACGATGACTACCAAAATTCTATATAAATCCGCGAGCAGTCGAGCCCATTTCGTTGCAATCTCCTCTCTCTAACAGCCACTTCATCTCCACTTTTTCTCTCTAAGGTATTTTTTTTTAGTTTTAGTTTTAGATTTAGATGGTTAATTTAAGATGGAATTAGATTAAGTTTGCAGTTTAGAATGAAATTAGATTAGATTTAGATTAAGTATTTAGTATTAGATTATTTTTTATAATTAATTTTAAATTAATTGTTTATAATTTTTTTTTTAAAACAGATAGACGATATGGCTACTGGTAGAAAGAGAATTAGGAATCTTACGGTGTCCAGCAGACCTTCATATGGAGATACATTTCTCGATCGGTCGGATCCATCAGCTTTTAGCTCCAGTACTGCATCCGCCCGGGATTTTGTTCCGAAGAGCCAAGAGAAAGGAAGATCTCCGCATATGACTCACCGTCATATGTGCCTCCTGCTCCGTATGTGCCTCCAGTTCAGTATGAGGCGGCTCATCCTCAGTATGAACCTCCTCCATACTATCTTCAGAATGACCCACCATACCATCCTGATCATCATGAGGAGCATGCCCTAATCCAAATCATAATGTTGCCCCAGTTCCCGAAGCCGTTCCGGCTCCTCCTCCTGATGTCCATCCGGATTTGCTAGTACCACCGACTGCTCCCTATGCTAGATTTACGGTGGACGACCTTTTCCAGATGCCGGGACGGGAAGGTTTACCCATCATCGACCCATACCGACCAGGTAATACTTTCAGGTAATTTTTGAATTTTTTAACTATTAAAATTTCTTACAATTATATATCGATCTAATTCTTTTTTTAAAAAAATTGTAGGTTTGCCATGGACAATTGCGTGGGACGGAGCGTTTCAGAAATCATAAGGCAAACTTTCGGGAAGCGCATCCAAACAAGAGTCTTACAACGGACCACATTTGGAGGACTTGGTTAAAGTGCTTTGCGGTAAGTTTTTTTATTTATTTATTTAATTAATTCATTTTGAATTTTATTTAATATTATTAATTTCTTGTTTAAATCATTTAGCAAAAATGGAATTGGTCTACTGCTGTCAGTGAAAAGATGAAGGCATGGTTCTAAGATAAGGTGAATCTACGCCTGAAGAACATTGTTGGCGATTGGAATGAGAAGTGGAGGGTTTTACAAGATGCCCAAAACCTTTCTACTTCAGCGATCACGTTTTGACTGGCTTGAATGTTTGTTGGAATTTGCCTAAGTCAGTTTCAAAGTCACCCCCTTCCTCCACGACCCAGTTGACGAGTGATGCTAACAGTGATTTTCCATCGCCACACATTTCCGGCCAGACCCCATACGTCGAGAAAGCCCTAGAAATCGGAAGTACTACAACGTGCCTTATTTTTTTAATTATTAATAAATTGTTTATTGAATGCATGCATGAGTTTAATTTAAAATTTTTTGTTAGCCGCTCGGGAAAGAGCACCACTATCTCTTTCTCGGCTTTACAAGATGATGCACCAACATTCTGATGGGACGTCTGTAGATTCCTGAGCAAAAAAGATCTACAACAATGTGGAGGCTTGGATTTATGAAGTCCATACCCAATTGTCGCAACAAGACGAACTTCACCGTCGAATAAGACAAAACATTTGAGCAGGTAATCTTAATTAATTATAATTATATTATTTTTATATACGACAATTTAAGCTTTTAGTTTTATATATGTACTTATTTTTATTTATTTCATTAATCGAATGAAGGTCATCCCAAAGAAGCGGGGGCGGATAGTCGGGATCGGTACGGTGAATGATGTCCCGAGGGCGAAAGATGAATACGCTTAAAGAATGAATGACGAATCTCATCTCCGGGAAGATTTGACGACTGCCAACCAGGTTATCTCGGATCTTCGGGTGGACAACCAGACCAATATGAGCCACATTAGGGCCATGGCGGAGATGTTCAACATTATTGCTGAGACGAACGCAGTCATTGCATAGCTGTGGCAGAATAGACGTCCGACCATTAAACTTGACCCCACTCCAGAAGAGCAGGCGCAAAGGGAGTAACAGGTCACGGCGCACAACTCTGACTTCTTCAACGACAACAACTTTAATAATTAGTTTTTCGGTTTTGTAATTTAAATACATATATATATATTATTTATTTTGGATATATTCGACTTGTAAAATAAAATTTGCATTTTATAAATTATTAATTTTATAAATTACAAATTTTAATTTAAAATTAAAAATATTAATATATCTAAATTATTTAGTCGGGCATAAATTAGTCGTAATATATTAAACATATTCAAAGTAATTAGTCGTAATATTTACGTCTACCTTACGTCGACAGTATATGTCAAGTCGTCGCAAAACCTACGACTAATTTAATTCTGAATAATGTCTGACAATTACAACTACTTTACTTCTAAACATTACGACCAATTGACCTCGGATGTACGTAACTTTACGTCTCGGACAACATCCACTTTAAGACTACAAACTTTATGACCAAATTACGACGAAAATTATTAGTAGTACACTTTACGACGATTTTACGTATAATTGTCCATTATGACGGGCATTTAACGACGAATCGTTACTCATCGTCAAATAGTCGTAATAGGTAAATTACGACAACATAACGACTAAAAGTGCGGTCGTTACGCTCACGTGTTCTCGTAGTGTTAGTTAAACATAAAATTAAGATAAAATAATAAATTTTATTTGGATATCCATGTAATATTAATTACCACACTTGTAATAATATCCATCACAATTATTTATGTAAAGTATATTTAAGAATAGATATGTATATATTTAGAACTATAATCTTAGATAGATTTGCATTTATTTCTTTGGATTAAAATATATTAAATCAACTTTTCTAAAATTATAAATGATATAAATTGTATAATTATAAAAAACTAAAACAAAAAAAATTCTAAAACTTTGCAGATATCAAAAGAAAACAAACGATATTGATTAGAATTTTTTTAAAAAAAAATTCTAGATATCAAAAGAAAAAAATGGTATTGATTAGACGTTTATATATTTTTAATTTTTTTATAAATTTTTGAAAACGTTGTTTAGTAAAAAAACGTACATGATCATATAAATATACTAAAATAATATTTCAAGATTTGTGAAAGATTTTATATTTTTTTATTTATAATATTTATTGATATATATTAGTGATGATTTATGAGTAATTAACATATTTAAAAAAATTACCGAAATAGAAATTAACACTAAATGTAATTATTCATGTCACATTTTACTTTAATATTTGTCATATTTTTTATTATGTCAAGTCACAAGTTTTAGTGAATAGTGATGATATGCAAATTACTTTTCAAATAATGACTAGCTAGAGAATTTCTTAATCCTCATTCACAATCAGCACTGGAGATGTTAGTTTCCATTAGATTTTCTTATTCAAAATCGAGTAAGAAACTCTCTTCTCTTTTTTATATAATCATGTATTTCACGAGTTAGAGTACTATAATCTGGGGTAGCGTTTCACACCAGTAGAATATAATAATACAATTATTTAGTTAAATAGTTGAACAAATTTAACAGAACTGAATATTTCAATAAAAATAATAAAGTATCGTGATTTAAGCAACAGAACCTAAAATTCTATCGACATAATAGTCAAAGGTTTTGTCCCCATGCAATGTATTATTGCAATTAAAAAACTGGACTCCTTTTACACGTATCTACAATCTACACATGAGCACATGTCTTGGCATTTGGCGACCCCATGTCATTTATAAACCCCAACGACACCACCTCCACCGCCATTAACTGAAACAAATCTTAACTTAAAAGATCCAATCTTCATCCATTTTCTTGTTCTTGTCAGAGCAAACAACTAAAGATGGGTAACAGTTTAGGGGGCAAGAAAACGACCAAAGTCATGAAAATAGACGGCGAGACATTTAAACTGAAAACCCCAGTGACGGCGGAGGAAGTCTTAAAAGACTTTCCCGGCCACGTTTTGTTAGAGTCCGAATCTGTCAAGCACTACGGTGCTCGAGCCAAACCACTTGAGGTAACGTTTTCATGTTGTAGATACTTTTGTTCTTAAAACTAATAACTTTGGATGGATATAATGTAAAGGTTCATACAAAACCAGAGTTGATCTTCAGTATAGTGAAATGAAACATTCATCTAGGGTCCTAAAAATATTAGTGGTTAATGTGTATACATATTAGTTCGATTGCAATTTGCAAATACTTAAAAATATATATATGTCTAGTAATTGTTACATCTCCATGAACCTCTGAACCGGTCATGTAAAAAAATACTGACTGCACATAGCCAAATGAAACATTGGTATAACTCTTTAAACGTTATATAGACAGACATAAATTTCAAAATTTGTAAAAATATTTTTTTATTGAAATAATTTTTGTTGGGGTGTAGATGAAGCAGAGGTTGGAGGCGAAGCGGCTGTACTTCGTGGTGGAGCCGGTGAAGGAGTGTCCACCGAGAAGGGTAAGATCGGGAATTCACATGAGTGCCAAGGAGAGGCTTGAGAACCTCATGCTTGCGCGTAGATCATCTTCCGATCTCTCCATACTCAAACCGGCGGGAGAATGGTCTACGACGGAGGAGAAAGAAGGAGGAGCGGTGAGAGTGAAGCTGAGGATTACCAAGGCGGAGCTGGAAAGACTCGTTAAGGAAGGAGCCACCGAGGCGGAGGCCACGCAGAAGATCGCCGCTCTCTATATGGCCAAACAGAGCCACAACGAAGAGACGCAGAACACACTGCAACGTCGTGGTGATGGAGGAGACCAGCCTACCGCCGTCATAGCTACAGCTACAGCCGCCGCCACGAGAGGAGCCAAGTCTCGTCTGGTGAGTAATATTGTTTCTTCTTTTTGTGCATAGTAAAAGAAAATAGTCAAAAATATACTAATTAAGTCGTCACTTTTAGAATATGGCACACTTTTGAATAATAATTAAATGTGTTGAAAATAATTCAAATTTTCTCGGACTAGATTGCTTACAGTTTTGAATAATAATAATGTGTTGAAAATGATTCACTTTTTATCGGAGTAGATTGAGATAACTTTGCTAGAGTCAAACTTTGCATGCTGCTTTTACACTTAGATATGTTAATATACACTTAACACTCAAGAACTTGATTTTTAAAATATGATTCTTTTTTTTGGTAAAATATGAATTTTTGTTGTTGCTAAAAAAAAAAAAACATTACTTAATAATGTTGAAAACATTTGATATGCAGAAACGAGTGAGTTTCATGGCGGAAAGAGGAGGAAACGAGATCACCGTTGCTTAAAGTTGGAACCATCAATAACATATTATGTATATGCATATAGAATGCTTCATCCATGTCTTCCCAACGTTCGTTGTACATAAAGAGCAGAGAGTTTCGGGAGAGAGAGAGAGCTAATGAATATATTCATCCATGTCTCTGCTATGTAGCTAGAGTTTTATAGTATTGTTTAGGTTACCAAATGAAACAACGGTTTATTATTTTGTAGTCAGATTCATCACTGTCTCTCTTCTCATTTATTGATCCTCTGTTTCTTGGGAAAATCTCTATAACTTCTAGGCTCGTTTTGTCCTTCTTCCGACCTCAAGAGCCAACTCTGTATCAATCTTAAGTGATATGTCCAACGCTTTCACCGAATGGGTCAGAGCTCCACTGCATCAAGATATCTCTTTCAGTTTTTCATCCGACCAAGAAACCAAAACTTGAATTTGAGAACTAACCTGCTAATGAATGTAACTCCACTCTGTCCGATCTTGTGTACTGTCTCAATAGTAACGTTTCCCGAAGCCTGCATCATGAGTTTAGAGTTGTTTTTTATTAGAGGGTTACACTAATGATAAGTGACATCTTTAATACATACACACACACATACCTCTGTCTCGACTCTTCCATTGATTAGCTCCACCGCATCTTTAAGCATGGTGACATCAACGTCTCCATTCTCTAACGGTACAACCATATTGTCCAGCATTATTCTCGACACCCTAGTCTTGGATCCACTCACATACTCTAACACTTCCTTCACTTCCTCTAGTGTCCGCGTCTCCACCTTCATTAAGAATATATAGATAGTGATTAGAACTTGTTTCACCTCAAACTTTCAGCCACTACTAAGTCTTTGAAAGGTTTTAAGATTCACCTCCACATCCATTTCGAGATTCTTTATCTTTAGATACTCGTCCACAGATCTAATAGCATTTATTATACCTCCTGCAGCTGAGATGTGGTTATCTTTTATCATCACCATGTCAAACAATCCCATTCTATGATTCTTCCCTCCACCAATCAGCACCTAAGCTAAGTAAGAAAACTTCCGGTGTATCAGAAAGATAAAAACCTCAGAAACTTAAAGAAAAGATTAAAAATTTTGTGACAAATGTGTCTGGAGGTGCGAGGAAGAAGTGTAGAACGTACCGCCCATTTGTCTACCAATCTCAAACCAGGAGCAGTTTTTCTTGTCTCCAGTATACGTGCAGGGTAGGCTGCATCCGCCATTAACTGCAATAAACAAGCTCATCAACTCACTCACTACAAAGCTCATCACTAACCTCTCCAGAATTTACAAAGAACCAAACAGACTATATAATCTATGAGATGAACTAAACTAAACTGCGCTATAAAACCATATAATCTTCTTACTAATCCAATAACCGTTTTACTGATCATCACTACGTTTATGTGAATGTGACCATAACAATCACTTGAGCAACTAAAGTTGGTTTAAGCAAAAAAAAACCTTGGTAAGGGTGGCGATACCGCTCATCCTCTGCATAAAGTTGAGCACAACTCTTTCAGCAACAACAATCTTATGAGCATTCCCTGATACTTTCCCAAACTTCAACCCTTTATGAACATAATCTCCATCTTTCCGCATCCATTCAACCTTAAGAGATTCAACAACATCACTTAACCAAAAACAAAACAAAGATACAAACAAACGCACAAAACCCATTTCGAGGAATTTAAATCAAAACCTTCAAAGAGGGATCAACTTGCTCAAAAATCATCTCAGCAAGAGCAATTCCAGCAACAATCCCATCTTCCTTGGCCAAGAAATAAGCTTCAACCTCCATATCAAACGGTATCGTTGCCATACACGTCACATCTCCTACACACAAATCCATAGAACCCATCAAATAAAAATCGAAACTTTATGATACTACTAGTTAAAGAAGTGATGAGAGAGAGAACCTGTGTCACCAGCATCTTCAGCTAGAGCAAGTTCGATGACTGCTTTCAAATCGTAAGTAGGATGTGAAGGAGGCTTTATCGCCATTGACCCCTGTGGAACTCCTCCTCCTCCAGCCGTTTGAGTCGCAAAAGCAGACATTTTCACGACGCTCCTGAAACAGAAGTTCAAGAAAATTGAGATTAAACCCGAAAGAGAGAGACTGAAATTGGGTTTTGTCTGATTAAACCTTTGAATTGCGTATAATTGAGGCAGCACCAATCGGGAGACAGAGATCATTGCAGAACAACTTGACTCAAGTCTGTTTCTTGGTCCTTCCTCGTGGCAATTCTGTTAATACGCCTCAGGTGATAAGAATAGTTGGTTGAACAACTAAAATAACATGGGCTTTTTATTGAGCCAAGCCCACTTTAAATCAACAAAACATGTGATAATCAATGTTTACCAACAATTTTTAACCTTACACTTAACAATGCTCACAAAACTTGACATAAAAGTGAAATTGACATGATACATACATTTATTTATGTAAAACTGAGATAGCCTGTTTAGTTTTCTGTCTACTCAAAATTACTCTCTATAACTTGTTTATAATACCACTCTTTACAGAGATAATACGTTTAAAAAACTTCACACATGTTTTCATGACCCTGAACCAATATTAATTTAAATATATAATTATTATCGAGAATTTTTTTTTATATCTGAAATTTGGTATTGTTAATTAATAAAATATAAAGTTAAAACTTTTTTTAAAAATGAGAAACAACAAAAAACAGAAAATTCATTATTATGAAAAAGAGAGTATTACTAATTTAAAATGAAAATATATTAATTAATAAAAATAAATTACCAGAAAATGAAAAATAATAATTTCTGCTATGATATTAAAAGTAAATACAAAATAATAGTAATAATTATGAGACATCTCAACTGTATAAACTTACAGAAAAATAAATTATTATTTTTAAATCTATTATATTAAAAGAGAAGTCATGACTCACTTCATGTGTGATTTTTAATTTTGGACCATCCTTAGAAGTTTTATAAAATTTTACATAACATCATTATTATATCTTTTTATTTCTTTAATTTTTCTTTGAAATACAAATAGTTAGTTTTAAGAAAATTATAACAAAATCTTTTGAAAATCTTTTAGAATCTTTTCAAGATATAGTTTCAAAAATTATTTGATTCAAATTTTAATTATCAGAAAATATAATTAAAATTTTTAATTCAGTTTTTATTTATAAACAAAAAATTAAATTTATTTAAAAACTTTTAACAATATCCCAAAATTTTGTTTATGTATTATGTAGGTCCAACTTAATTTACTTTTTACATATATTTCCAATTTAGAAATAAAACAAAATATAAATTAGTAATGTTACATAATAATGTTTTTATTTTTTTTACAAAAATACAAATTTATAATTTTATATTAATAATATCATAAGCCACATAAATATTATTATAACATTGGATAGTATACAGAGTCAAATTATATTTATTTATTGATAAATCTTACTCTCTCTGTTTCTTAATATATAATGTTTGGGATCATTGTACAAAGATTGAGAAATTTATATTCTTTTACAAAAGTATTTTTAACATCATTCAACCAATTATAAAAAAAATAGTAAAATTGGTTGAACAGTTTCTAATAAAAAGTTAAAAAAATAACCTTAAAATCTTAAAATATACTTTAAAATTTCAAAACATCTTATATTTTGAAACAAAATAAATATTTTAAAACATCATCTAATTTGAAATGGAGGAAATATTATATAATTTCAAATATTTCGTATTAAAATACCCGCACGGTTGTGCGGGTCGAAATCTAGTTAGTAATTTAAAGCGTGAGAATTTTATTTTAAAGTGTTTTGAAATACTATATTGAACATTTGGATAAAGTTTTGTTTTCAATATATGAGATATCGATAATTACAATCTATATTTATTTTTAATTCTTTTTTGAGAAATGATGGAAACCTTCCAATAGTAAACATGTTCTTAAAACACCATTTTCTGGTTAAAAAATGAGTTATTTACCTAAAGTTGTTATTTTTTTGGTGGACAACGTGCTTCTTTCCCAATAAATTAAAAAAAATAATTAAAAATCTATAGAGATAGTGAAAGATGTAACAAAATTACACATGTATATGTATTAAAAATAATTACTTAATCTATAGATATAGTGAAGGATGAAAAAAAATTAATTACTGTTTATATAAGATAGACTTCATTTTTCTAAAAAAACTTGTGTTATTGGTTAGATTTACTGAAAATTAATCTATGTGCGGAGTGAATAAATAAAAAAAATAATTATTTTTAATCTATAGAGATAGTGAAAGATGTAATAAAATTACACATGTTTATATAAGATAAACTTCAATTTTTTAAAAAATTGTGTTATTGGTTAGATTTACTGAAGTATAATTCATAGAAGTAAATCTATAAGTGTAAGTAATAATTTATATAAAATTAGTTATAATTTTAAGAAAAACGAAATATAGACAAAAAAATTATTGATTCTTAATAGAAATTAGGAATATAAGATAAAACAAAACATGTGTAATAAAATAATAATATGAAAGGAACAAATTATAAAGAAACATAAATTGAAAAAACTATTTCGATGATCACTTCTTCAAGAGTAATTAAGTATTGCTTTCAAAGTCTTATAACTTTCATCTTAAGCTTCCACATAGGCTTTTTAGCTTTAAGTCAGAGATAAAATTCATGACATTCAATTTCTTTTTTAGTTTAATTTTTTTAAATTGTGTTACTTTAGCTTAAAGCTTAGTACTTCCTCTGTTTCAATTTACATGTCATTATAGAATAAAATTTTAAGTTAAAATAATTTTTTTTTTTTACAATTTTAATGCAAAATTTAATAATTTTATATGATATTTTATTTTTATTGGTTGAAAAGTGGTTAGGTGTATAGGTAATTGAGTGTTTTATCTTATAAATATATAATATTAAATGGTTTTTAATTTGTGTGCAAAAACCTAAAATGACAACTAAAGTGAAATGGATGGAGTATGATATAATGATATATATAGTCATAACGGATAGGATATAGACCACAAGAATTAAATCAATCAAATATTCCATCGCGAGATTAATGGTAAAATTTCATGTATAATTTTAATTGATCATGAAAATTGTGTATATATTAATAGTAACTTTCCTACATTAACCAAAGATGGATTGCATTATGTCGTTTGCATATATTAGTTTCCAATAATTTTGTTTTATTTCATAAATTACGGTTAAATATAAAATTATAAAAAAGGAATCAAGTTAATATAAGAAACTAATATTATTGTCTGACAAGATTAAAAAAAAACATTAATTCCCACCATTTTTTTTTACATTTTAGGGTTGATCCGCATTTTTTTTATTGCTTAATATAATGGTTGATGTTAGAAACCAAATTAAATCTAGAGAGAGTTCGTATTGATTCTCTTTGCATTATATAACGGTTGAGCTTCTCAAACAAGGTTTTGTCATAGTTAATTAAATTAATATGCTGATCGCGATTATATTTACATATTCTGTTAACATGTGGTTGAGCCAATAAATTTATATTAGTGAAGTTTTGATGTGTATTTTCATTTGAGTTAATATAGGTTGTTTGATATGATTCTTGTGTAAGAGATTCTATATTAATTTCTTAAATTTTGGCTTGCCCATAATTATGACTATATTTATGAGATCAACAATATACGTTACAAATCCGTACCGTAAAATATTCAAATTTTATAGTTATAATATCTATCATTATGATATTTCCTAAATCCATTTATGACTATAATCCATAGGTGAATAGTGATCACATTATATTTTTTTTTATATTCACCCAAGTTTTTAATAAATAACATATGTTTACACCAGATCATATTATATTATAATATAAATTGTTAGTAAATATAATTCATTTTTTAGGGGAGCTCATCCAAATAATATATATACATATTATTTTAAATAAACAAAAACGTTAGTAAATATGAACTGTTTGAAGGAAAAGTTAGTCAAAATATGGTTGAAACATAGCTATATATATGTATATATCTATATATAATTATATATATGTTACAGAAAATTACAAAACTTAGCTATATATATATAATATAGGGTGAATTATAGTATTAGAAATTATTGTACATCTCATGAATCAGTAAACTTAAGTATTTCAACATTTAAATGACAATTTAAAAGTTCATTTATAAATGAGTTATTAGTAACACTAGATCTTTTGGCCGCGCTATGCGCGGCTAGTCTGTTAAACAAAATATCCAATCATATTGTTTATATATATATATATATATATATATATAATATTGTATAACTAAAATTATAATTAAAAACGTTAAATTAAATTATAAAAAGATAATAATTGAAAAAAGCATTGTAGTTAATGCAAGCAAAAATTTCATAAATAATACTAATAATGAAATTTTTTTTTTACAAAATATAGATTTTCTAGTTTTTTTAATAGAACCCTCAATTTATTTTTGGTATAAATAACTTACATAATAATTATTGTAATATTTTAATCTGTAGTCTTATATTTCTTATCTTCAAAATGTTGGCAGAAAATAATCACTATCAAAATCTAAAAATTAACTATATAAAATGAATGTGACTTTTATTTAAATTTAAAATGATATTATAGAAATTTAAGATTTTATATATATTGTTCTTATGAATAATATTTATTTCTTCTATTTATATATAAATTGGATGATATTAATTTATCCCTACCATCAATTTTTTGAATACCAAACCGAGCATTGACTTGATATTGCAGTTAGGTTAATGGTCACACCAGTCCAACTGGGTTGTAAATTTATTTTAATTTCAAGTTAAGTATCTATATATATGTATAACTATAACATTATTTTATAAGACGTTTTATCATTGTTTGAAGCTAAAATGATATGAAAATAAAATGAAAAATTCAAAAATAGAATAAAAATAATGAAAAATAATTTATTTAAATAGATATTAAAACAATACAGGTTTTATAAATGTTTTTTTTTAAAATTTACATTTTTAACTTGAATTTGAAAAAATTCAGGGTTTAATATCAAATTGGACCATCGGTTTTAGCGAGTAACAGGTTCTTAAACCAAATTTGTTGGTTTTTAGCACAACTCAAAATTGTTCAGAAGAGGGAGAGTCATGATCCAACCAGTTGATTCTGATTTTTAAAACACTTCTTGTCATAGAGCATCGCTTTTAATAACAATCAATAAAATCATTTTAGTAATTTTTTTTATTATGAACTTATGTCAAAAACCATATACATATTTAAGTGAAGTTGTTATTTATTATTTCACCATTAAAAAAAATTGTCATCTTAATTTTTGTTTTGTTTTTCAAGTTCATAAATTTATTGTTTTTCAATGGATTTTTTTTAAATCATTTTTTCTCTATATTTAAATCAATTTCATAAATTTAGAATCAAGAAATCTTAAAATATCAAAAATAATAACAAAAATGATAGGCTGGGTCTTTTTACTGGTATTGTTGCTTTTTGAATTTGCCATTAGTCTTCTATATCGTATGTATTTTTATTTAGCTTCTGAATGGATTAATGTTACTCATTCTTCTAACATTTGACAATTAGATATATGGTGTAATACTTATATAAAATTTACAGAAAGCTTTGTGTTATATTCCATATTTTGTATTATAATGTTTTTCTTAGTGAATACATGAACATATTTCGTATTATAATGTTTTTCTTAGTGAATACATGAACCATGTTCTCTTTGTCGAAGGTTTGAGTTATTACTCGACCAAGCATTAGTACCTCTTCATCTTTGTAGCTTTACCACAAATGCTTTTATGTTAAGGGTAGTCTGTAAAACCAATTCTTATCACGTAACTCCTAATCATAGATATAGGGCCATTATTATCCATTGACATACATTAACGCACATCAAGTTCCATACACACTAAAGCTCTAGTATAAACAGATAAATTTCTGAGCTTCATGTTTAGCTCAAAAGAAAGAATATATCAGAAAAAAACGAAAGATAAACAGAGTACTAAGTTTTATGGATCTGTAAACAATATTGTTATATATGAAACAACATCTCTATATATACAGTTCCCTTTTAAGAGTCTTGTGAGATTCTCTACATCATTAAAAACTATAGAGTCTCAGTTTTGCAGATTTAAGAAACTCAGATCGAAGAACTCATTATCATCCTGCGTCTCTAGCTGAACCGGAGGCAATCCATAACTAAAGCCAAGGCCTTGAATTTTCTGCTTCTCCGTTTCAGACAACCCATCTGCGACATTTCCCAACGGGTAACGACCTGATCCAAAGTATTGTATGAGGATCCCCCACTGTGAAAAGGCTTTGAACTTTTCTTTCAAAACTAATGCTCTCTCCCTAATATCTGCACCTTCTTCATCGACAGCCATCCTCTTCACAGCTCTCTCAACCTTTCCTCTTTCCACTTCACCTTCCAGCTGAATCCATGTTTCCCAACCACTAACTACGTACGCTGCGTTTACTTTCTGTTAGTTTGGAAAGCACAAATTAGTGGAACTCCTTTCACAATGCTCTCGAGTGTTGAGTTCCATCCACAGTGGCTCCAGAAGCCTCCAGCAAGATGTCTTAGTACTTCTATATGCTGTCCACGTTTCATATATCCTCTTTCTGAGACAATTGTACCAACTTCATTTAGCAATGTCTCTGTCCCGTCTGATCCTAGGATAGAAACCTGGTAGAATGATCCATAGAAAAGGTTGGTCGCTATTACAGAGCCCCCAAGCCATCTCCACAACATCATTGCTTTCCATTTGAGCTACGGTTCCCACACATGTATATGACTGTTCTCGATTTCACATGGAGAATGTTTTTAAGAAAATATGATAGAGCTATACTGACCTGGTCGTTGGAGTTGGACATGTAGGTATGAAGATCACCAGGATGAAAACAAATATTGCCAAAAGCAACAATGAAAGCATAAATATTTATTGTCAATGTATCTACCACACCAATAAGAAATACTTTAGTTATCATCTCAGTCGTTTTAAAACATAATCATGGTTTAACCTTTTCGGAAGTCCAACACTTCTCCCTTGTTCCACTAATCATAACGGAAACGAAAGCCTATGATTACTTTTTCAGATTCAAGTAATCAACCTGTCATCAAGAGAACCACTAATGAAACAATATGCTAACTTCTACATATAGAAGAAAGATTTTTTTTTTTTTTAAAGAAAAATATTTTTCTGTCTCTAAAGCAGCAGAGAGTAATTAGAACATATACCACTTAACGGATCTAACTTAACTTCTTGATTTGGTTGCTTTCTGTTGCAAGGGGTACCAGGCGCAGGACAGATGTACATCAACCTTGAGTTTAGAGGATTAGCAAACCAAGCCTTCCTCTCTTAGCTACATCAAGAAGCCAAAATCAACAGAGTCAGGAAAAAAAAATCTTTCTTTCTTCTCTCAGTTGTTAAACTAAGTTATTTATCTACGACCTGAAGCTTGGTCCGGTCAGAATTTGAGGCGTC
This sequence comes from Eruca vesicaria subsp. sativa, assembly GCA_932364175.1. Taxonomy (NCBI): domain Eukaryota; kingdom Viridiplantae; phylum Streptophyta; class Magnoliopsida; order Brassicales; family Brassicaceae; genus Eruca; species Eruca vesicaria. The sequence goes on along the minus strand of CAKOAT010731821.1, from coordinate 3,551 downwards.
AATGACCTAAACCCTTCCATTGGTCTGAAACTGCTCCCGAGTATCCCAGAAATACCAACACATCTTAAAAAAAAAATCCACCATCGTCAAGTAAAAGTGTGATATGTAATTTAATCCAAACCGTTGCTCACCTCTGATAATGGAAACTGCTTAAGATCACGAATCTGAACGAAATGCAGAAAATTATAACACGAAACAGAGCCAAACTCAACTAAAACAAATGACAACACAATCTGTAAATGTCTAACACCTTATGACTATGAAGATTGGTGTTGATTTGATTCCTGTCACTGTTCTCTTCAAATCCCCTACACCAAACAACACACTATTGTCAAAAACATTCACTACACAACCGATCAAAACGCAGAAACAGAGCTTAAAATAACACAATCGTATCACATGAATAGGACGGTGCTTTCGAAGGGCGTCCATTAACACCAATCTCTTATCGGACATGAAATCACCAGAGTTTGCAGATTGTGCTTTGGATTCCATCGATTCGATATCTGAAGTAAAGTTTGAGAGGTAAGATGTATTGAGAAAATAAGCCTTGAAATTTATAGGGGATTAGATGTAGAGGAAGATGGAAAAGCTCCATTGAATGCGAATTATTGATGGATCGTAACAGATATGTGAAGAGAGGATTCAAAGAGATAAAGAGAAGATGAATCAAGATGAGATGAGAGGAGATCGAAAAATTAAGGTTTACGTCTCCAGAGTTGATGAAGCCGCATCCTCTCATCAAATGGGTTTCCTGGGCCGAAAAAAAATCAAGCCCATAACCACTTAAATCAAAGCTCAAATGGAACAAAAACAGATGATGTGTACGATTAGAGCAATCCGATTGGTTGATTAAAAAATCACACGTGTACATGCTGAAATGCTCTCATTTAGGACTTTTAATATAGTTAGATGACATAACATTATATCATAAGAAAACATAGGTTTAATGGCATTGAATTGTAAATACTCTAGTAAATTATGTTTTTTTAATAAATGAGCTGAGAATGATTGTGAGATTGTCACCTAAGTAATGACAATTTTTTTAATCACACATGAAGGAAAACTTATTCTTTAAAAATGTTCCTCTTTTAATATATATAAGAGATATATATCTAATACTATAAAGTAGAGTTTTCTCTACTTTTAAGCTGCCACGTCAGTAATACAATCAATTTCAGCGTGACAACTGTCTCCTCTATTATTCAACTCTGCGTTTCATTAACTGAATCTATATGGTTGGGCTTCGTTCGTTTTTGGGCTTTATTTTCTTACTCATTACACTCAGCCCGTACAAGAGTTATCCTACGCATCTCAGCCCCGCGCCGCATCCCAGTTTAGGGTTTATTACTCTCTTTGTCTCCAGCAATTTTCATCGTTAAACCGGTGTGAAGAACCTCTTTCTAGGGTTATCCTCATGTCCTTTGCTCTTCTCTTAATGAACCGCCCACAGTTACAGATCCATCGTGTTAAAACCTTCTTTAATCCATAAACCACGATCTTGCCTTCAATTCGAATTTATCTGTGGTATATTGCGAGTATAAATAGGTATGTCTTCCTCCTCTCAAAATCACATTCTCAATCTTTTGAAACACGAAATGTTTTTTTTTAAGATGGCAAGCTCCTCTGAAAAAATATGTAGGTTTGGGTTCGTTGTTGTAAAGAACGTCTAGATCTGATAATCTTCGATCTATACCAGCCATAGTTGTGATTCTTCCCAGAAAGATCAACAAACAGTGAACTGATCTTCCAGTTTCCGGAAGAAGTTGTGTTTTCCAGATTCAAGTACCGATGTTTCTGCCCCGAGTACCGTGACTCAGATCGGCATGATTGCAGCTACGAGCCGGTTGTGAGGCGCTAGAGAAAACCCAGTTTCTATTTTGTAATGAAAGAGCATAGATTTTTTTTTTCTTAAAGATGAGAGAGATTTTTTCTCGATTAAATCTTAAACAAGTTTATTTTTCCCTCTTTAATTATAGGGAAGTTAACTCAACTAATATGAATTTTATTAATTATTATCACAACCATACAAAACTTTTTTTTATTACTACCTTTTTTTTAATACCCAGCGTGCCCTTTTTTCACGTTGTGAGAAAAAACATATTTACAAGAATGCCATTACTTTTTTATGCCACGTAAGCAAAAAGTTCGGGTCCACGTAAGAATGCGGCATAAAACTCAGCCGCAATAGGATACGAACTACGTTACGGCCGAGATATAGGTGCGTAGCGGCTGACTTAACTAACCTAGC
>CAKOAT010730710.1:151375-178058 GCA_932364175.1 Eruca vesicaria subsp. sativa | reverse complement strand
TAAAAGTCGGAAAACGGTTTTTATCGCAAAACGGTCCGAAAGGACCTAAAACGCGATAAAACCCATCTCGCGATTTCAACGGAATCAAACCCGCAGATTTGATAACGTTTTGACGGTTTACTCGCAGAAAGAAAATAAAGTCAAGTTTGAACATAAAAGGAAGGTTTAAAGAGAAATAGAAGATTTCCGCAGAAGAAAAGGAAGGATCGAGAAGAATGGAAAATTCCCGATTTGAGTCAAATCTGGGCGAAATAGAAAGATCGGATTGCCAAGACGAGGAGTATATAAAGAGGAGGTCTAAGGCAGAAGCAAGGGACACGAAATTCAGAGCTCTCACCACCAAAACTAGCATTTAGGAATCTTTCCGTTTTTCTGTTAGCGAGCTGCGTCTCAATTAGGGTTTTCTAGTTCTTACGCTTTCGGCAATTCTTTTTGTACCATTTCTACGCAGATTCGGAATAAGAACCTCCTTGCTTTCGATCTCTCTTATTTTTCGTTTTTATTCTAAGTGTTTTAGTCATCTTAATCTTTGTTGTGCGGTTCTCGCAGATAGCCGGTTCCTCTGGAAACTGAGGGTTTTCCCGAAGTTTCCTTTTTACAATTTATTTGACAGTAGGGTGAAATCGACTCCCACAGCTTAGTTCGCCAGCAAGCGAACTAGTCGGAAGCTTCTAGTTCGCCTGCTGGCGAACTATGGCTTAGTTCGCCAGCACTAGTTCGCGTTTTGCGGCGGTTTCGGTTTTTCGCGGTTTTTTTAAAACGATTCTCGAGTTTTATAAAACGATCTTCAAGTTTTATATAATGACTTCTCGAGTTTTATAAAACGATCTTCGAGTTTTATAAAACGATTTCTCGAGTTTTATAAAACGATTCTCGAGTTTTATAAAACGATTCTCGAGTTTTATAAAACGATTCTCTAGTTTATAAAACGATATTCGAGTTATATAAAGCGAATTCTCGAGTTTTATAAAATGATTCTCGAGTTTTATAAAACGATCTTCGAGTTTTATAAAACGACTTCTCGAGTTTTATAAAAAGATTCTCGTGTTTTATAAAACGACTTCTCGAGCTTTATAAAATGCTTCTCGAGTTTTATAAACGATCTTCGAGTTTTATAAAGTGACTTCTTGAGTTTTGTAAAGCGACTTCTCGAGTTTTATAAAACGATTCTCGAGTTTTATAAAACGACTTCTCGAGTTTTATAAAACGTTCTTCGAGTTTTATAAAACGATTTCTCGAGTTTTATAAAATGATTCTCGAGTTTTATAAAACGACTTCTCGGGCTTTATAAAACTATTCCTTTTGTATTTTTGTGGGGAATTTTGGCTATTGATTCCGTTGTACCGATTTTGACCCCAACATGTATTTGGTGAGTGGTTTTGTAGGTGCGCGTGAGAAAAATGGTTATGAAGGACTCCGTAGAAGAGATGTTTCCTCAGTGGCCGGATGAAGCAGATGGCCCACAACTTGTTAACTTGATAACAGACATATATACAGGTTGGTTTGTCAGAGGTTTTTTGGGAACGCAGGTAAAACAAACAAACAAAGGCTGGTGTTTCGTCAATGGCTGAGCCACCCATTAAGAAGCAGAAGAAAGTGAGCAGCTTCCAAGAGGATGAAACTATTGTGGAGGAAGGTACGGATGATATTGGGAACAATCCGATAGTGTTGAGAATAATGTATACTCTGGATAGATTTGCCTCAAGAATAGACAGCTACGAGAACATATCCGAAAAATTCGAAGCGCGGTTATCCAGATTTGAGTCCAGAGATACGAACATTGCTGATTTAGTCAGAGTTTCAGTAGAGGATTACTTCTCTAAAGTTCCCAAAAAATCTTTACCGTTGCCATCACCTTCACCGCCACCGCCACCGCTACCCCCGAGGTCTTTTCGGCAGCACTCAGTCAATAGTTCACCTGCTAAGGCCTCTGTCAATAATCAACCTGCTAAGGCCTCTGTCAATAGTTCACCTACTAAGGCCTCTGTCAATAGTACACCTGCTAAGGCCGTGCAAAATAATTTGGCTGACAACGTTGATTTCGTTGGTATTTCTCCTGCAAAGAACTAAGCCTTACGACGCGGAAACAAGGTAAAGTTAAAAGTAAAAAGATATGAGGTTAAAGAGAAGGACAAAGGCCGAGTTAGCAAAGAAGGAGGCGGCTGAGTTAGTAAAGAATAAGGAGGCGGCGGCTGAGTTAGCAAAGAAGGAGGCGGCGGCTGAGTTAGCAAAGAAGGAGGCGGCTGAATTAGCAAAGAATAAGGACGCGGCGGCTGAGTTAGCAAAGAAGGAGGTGGCTGAGTTAGCAAAGAATAAGGCGGTGGCGGCCGAGTTAGCAAAGAAGGAGGCGGCTGAGTTAGCAAAGAAGAAGGAGGAGGTGGCTGATTTAAGGAAAAAAAAAGGCGGCTGAGAATAGGCTACGCAAGGCTGAGGAAAAGAAGGCGGCTGAGTTAAAGAGGAAAGATAAGGCTGATTTAAAGAAGGCTGAGAAGTCTGAGTTAAAGAAAGATGTCCCAAAAGGGTGACACGTCGCGGTTGTACAATAGTACATGTACCTCAGACGAAACAGATTCAAGCCGACAGTGATTTGGCGGATATTACTGAAGAATTTTTCGCATCACAAAACGAAGTGCTTCCGGAGTCTGGTGTGGAGGAAGAGGATAGGATCAGATCCGAAAGAATAAAACAATATCGGGAGAAAAATGTTCAGTTATCTGGGTGTGCATCGCAACTCGCTGATAATGCTCCTTCAGCACCAGTTTTTCCTCACATTGGAGACAATGGAACGACGTGCATGAGGAATAATTTTGAACTTTAAAAACAGCGGAGCATGAGGGTGAGTTCTACAGAATCATCGTCGCTGAAAGACCGTGGCCAGACAGCCAATATGGATGCTGTATGATGATGTAAGTATTCCTTACGGCTGAGCTATATAGTTTGGTATTCCTTGTGGCTGAGTTATGAGTTTTTCGGCTGAGTTATAGATTCGTTTATATTAACTTGATTTTGTGTTTTTGCATAGCATGTTAGTGCGTTTATGCGAGTCCTCATCAAAAGGTCCATGCGATATCACACCCCCTTCTGGTCCAAGAGCATTGCATTTGTTGACGTCTGGTTTCTCAGTCTATGGGTTCACAATTACAAGCAGTACAAGCTAAATCTGAGGCGGTTCAATTTTGTAAGTAATGGCTATGAAGAGTTAGTAAACGGTATGATGCCCAAAGACTGTCTTACAAACTTGAAGTGGTTTGAGGATGTGGATCACCTGTACGGAGTGCTTCAAACTTCAGGCGATCATTGGGTGGGGTTTCACGGGGATCTGCTTAAGGATAAGATTGACTGCTATGATCCAATCATTGGACAGGTAACACCCGAAAGTGAACAAAAAATTATAGATGCATTTAAGCCTCGCACGCAAATTCTACCTTTGATTTTGAACGAAAATATTCCTCCCAATCTCCGAAAACCCAGTAATAAGAAGTTTGCGTTCCGAAGGAGGAAAGGCAAATACATTCCACAAAACAACCAAGTTGGTGATTGTGGAGTGTATGCATTGAAGTTTATGGAATGCTTAGCGCTTGGCGTTACTTTTGATGGGATAAATGATAAGAATATTCAAGGTATACGGGTGGAGATGGCAGCAAAGATCCTAGATGAAAGAGGAAATGACTTGTATAGTCAATTTTATAGACTTTGAACGATTTTTATTTGATTTTCATTTAATATAAACCAGCCAAATCATATTTATAAGCCAGCCGTAACGCTTTCTATAAATCAGCCATACTTTAAACAGACCCTAAAATCAAAAATTTTAATATAACCCAGCCGCATCGTTTTTATAATCCAGTCGTAACGCTTTATATAACTCAGCCATACTACAAACCTACCCTAAAATCAGAAAATTTTAATATAACCCAGCTGCATCGTTTCTATAATCCAGGTGCCTCGCTTTATATAACTCAGCCATACCACAAACCTACCCTAATATTGGAAATGTACTTAAAAAGTTATTATAAATTAATATTATCAGTTTTATATGAATATATAATCAACAGAATGTGTAAACTTCATTGAATTTACAAGTTTTGAATTGATCATGATCTTGAGGTATAAGTTGTCTTACAAATACTTAAAACCTTATGTAACTATATAGGTGTTGAACGCAACCCTATATAAGTATACCATATAATTATTTTTTTTCAAATGAATTTGTGTAATTTCTGGAATTTTATAGTGGTACCTAAACCATAAACACTAAATCCTAAACACTAAACCCCAAATACTTAACCCTAAGACCTAAAATATAAAATTATTCTAAACATTAACTCAGCCGTAACATGTCAATAACTCAGCCTACGGGCGGGAAATTGAAAATATGTTTGTGCGGGAACTTGGAATTTATTTTAACCCATACCTGGTCCAGCTCTATATAACGATGTAATAAAGTAACTTTTTTAGAAGAAAAAGTTGGGACTAGGGTTCTAAAAGAAAAATGTCTTCCTCATCTAACACTATCTCATCAGGTAATGTAAACCGACTCCGTATGAATGGGGAGAGAGGAACGCCAAAACAGTGTTGGTGTGGTGCAGCCTCAGAGATATGTACATCCGGATCAGTTACAAATCCAGGAAGATTGTACTATTGTTTTGCAAGAGGATATAATAAGGTTAAATTTTGTTCTTATTTGCCATATATTCATGTCGTGCTACTGAGATCTGATTATATTAATGCAAGCAGAGACATTTATTCAAATGGGCTGATGAGTGTTTGGTAGAAGAGGTTGAGGATATGAAGTTAGTAATGGGTGACATGAACAAAGACTTGACGGATCTCAGGGCTAAATTCGGTCGGTTGGAGAAAGAGTTTGAAGGAATCAGGACGGAATCAGAGGTGCGATGTGTAAGGAATGTGGTGGTTTGTGGGTTATTCGTGGGTATATTTTGCTACTATTCATTAATGTATTCTTGTATCGTTTATCAATAACCCAACCTTAATTTAACATAACTCAGTCGTAATAGAATCAAAAAGCTTGTAGTTCAATAACCCATCTGTGAAATTCAATAACTCAGTCTAATAGAACAATAACCCAGCCATTCATTTCAATAACTCAGCCTTAAAGTTCAATAACCCAGCCGCGAATTTTATTTACTCAGCCTTAAAGTTCAATAACCCAGCCGCGCATTTCATTTACTCAGCCTTAAAGTGTAATAACCCAGCCGTGAATTTTATTTACTCAGTTTTAGCCTTGACGTTCAAAAACTCAGCTGCATTGAATATCGACGTGATGCTATGATTGGATCGGTTGAATAATGTATACGGCTTTGGAAAAATAAAAAATCATTATCGACGTTTCGTTTCTCTCTAAAAAGAAAAAGCTCTCAGTGACCCTTGGGGCGATTTCATTTCTTCGTGTACTCAAGGTAGATCGAAGCCTTAAACTTGTTGATTTTTCTTGATTTAGATTAGGTTGCATCTTGATTTCTTCGTTGTATGGTTCTGATTTGGGTTTTACTCGATTAGGGTTTGAAAACGATCTCAGTTTGAATTGATATGGAAAGTCTTACATTCGTTTCTCTGCATGAACCTCATTTCTTCCAGCCTCTGCTTCCTGGTTTCCAGAGTGGCGTGGTAGACACACTCTTTGTCCTCTGTATATGTTCCTAATTTTTTGTTTTGGTTAACTTTGCCTTTTCTGACTTGCAGACAATACCACTTGCTTTCTTCTCAAAGCACATAGAAGGGAGGACGAACCAAACAACATGGAAACTAAGATCAAACACTTCAGATAACACTTGGGAAGTGATACAAGAAGGCAGGAGACTAACCGGAGGTTGGGATGATTTCACCACAGCACATGACCTTCGAATCGGTGACATTGCCATTTTCAAACTCGAAGGAGACATGGTGTTTCATGTCACTCCTTTTGGTCCTAGCTGTTGTGAGATTCAGTATACACATCCTCACATCATCAAGGAGGAAGCCGACGCGGATGATGATGCTGCGGGTGATGCTTCAATCAAAGTTCACCGTAATAGCATAGCAATCTTGTGAGATGTTTTTGACATGGAAAATTGTTTCTTATGTTTCAGGAGGAACATGGGCAATGTCTTCTTTCTCATTCGACTACTATTTTTGGCTTAGGTCACTGCTTCAAATCTAAAAGTAGACAAACTTGTGAGTAGTTTACGTTTTGTGTCTCTATTTCAATTATAAAAGGAGACAAACTTGTGATCTGTTCTGTGTCTTTACGTTCTGTGTTTGCAGCATCTTCCTGTGGCAGCTACGCGTTCTACTGCTTTGAACAAAAAATGCCAAGAGATGATACTAGTGAACAATGAGGGAGACTCATGGACTGTGAGTTTGCAATTTAACGAATTAGGCGGCATATATTACATCAGAAGAGGCTGGAGAAGGTTCTGTTTTGATAACAGATACGACATATGAGACTTAATTGTGTTCAATGTGGTTTGAGATGGGAAAAATTCTCCATTGATGTGTGTATGTCCGAAAAGCAAAGAGTGTTCTGAAATACTGAGCAAACACTTGACCAGAAAGAGTGGTGAGTCTTTTGTGTTGGAGTTGAATTGCAAAGAGTGTTCTTTCTTTTAATACATTGCTTCTAGTTTAACTTCCTTGTTTTGTCTTGTTCTGCAGGTCACATTGCTTCTGTCTCAACTCCGTCGTCCTGTCGTCTCACCGGTCGTACTGCCTAAGGTTGTAATTAATGTACTAGCTAGGTCCTTTACTTTGTTTCCTTTTCATCAATCTTGTAATGTACTCGCTTCTTCTGGAATTTAATGTACTATGTTTCTCCTACTAACTAATCAAGAACATGGTTTAAGTCTCTTCTATATGACATAGCTCAGCCATAAAGTTCAATAACTCAGCCATAAAGTTCAATAACGCAGTCATAAAGTTCAATAACTCAGCCGTAAGTTCAATAACTCACCCATAAATTTCTATAACTCAGCCATAAATTTCAATACTCAGCCTGTAAATAATAAATAGCCCAGCCGTTAATTTCAATAACTCAGCCGTAAAGTTCAATAACTCAGCCGTAAAGTTCAATAACCCAGTCTTATATTTCAATGACTCAGTCGTAATGTTCATTGACGCAGCCGTGAATTTCAATCACTCAGCCGTAACGTTCAATAACTCGAGAATGCGATGTTTCATATTTCTGCAATATTTTAAGGGGACAGATCAACAAATTAATAACTCAGTCGCATTATTTCGTTAACTCATCTACTTTGTATTATGATATCCCTTGTATCATTAACACTGCCTTATATAGAAATTGAAATTGCAAAGAAAACATTAAAATCCATAACCCAGCTGTAATACAACCAATAGTATACATAATTTGAGATTGCAAAGAAAATCAAAATAATAATACATCTTCACCACTTGCATGTGTCCATAATCAAGCTCATCGGTTCAAAGTCACGGAAGAACATCCCAACCTCTTTAATCCAGAAACAACGGTCACACATTGATATCACTCAAATGTTTAACCCGACGAAGTGAATTACTCTCTCAAATAAGAGGTTCAGTTGTAGTACTTAGGGATCGAATCCACAGGGAACTAAGGAACACAATATATGTAATCCTAAATGATTATGCTAGGTTGATTAGGTTTAAAATAGTAAATTGCAGTTTTGTAAGCAATGATAAGTTGCTTAAGAGAATGGGTTTAGGTTTAAAAACAATAAAAGAAAATAGTTAGATTCAAGGTTGCTATTCAGATAATTAGGATTATAATGCTATATTTTTTTTAGTGAATTGCTTGCAAGATATATGAGAACTTCGATTCTTAGATAGATCTAATAGCAATCGCTAAATAGACACATCCATTGATCTTATTGCCAGCAATATCGACCGATGTTTTGACAGCGATATCGGATGATATGGGTTGCTGTCGATCAATGACTCTATAGGAGTATCGATCGATATACAATAAGATCGAATCAAAACTGTGTTCACCAAGACCATAGACCGGCTTTTGCACAACCCTAGAGGATCTAAGCTCATGTCAAATTATTTCAGGACAATGATTAACAAGTTAAATCACATCCATGATCATACTCTAGGTAGCTACTCTAGAGTAAGCATTAGGGTTCATTTGGATAATGAATATCAACAATTCAACATTCCATAGTTGGGGCTAATCCCTCATGACTATTTGAACCCTAAATCTAACAAAGAAATCCACTCAGACATAGCTGAGAGATTCATAACAGCAAGATAGTAATAGAAACTCATAGATTAGAAGATTGAACTTTGGTTCTTGGAACAACAAATCTCTTTGTGTGTTTCTTCTAAATCTAGAATTCTGTAACCTTTAAGAAATTAAGATGAAAAGAAATACTTTATTGCTAAGTATAGAATAGAACAAAGGAACAAGAAAAGTATGCAAATCTTTTCAAGTACAAAAGGAACTAGAACAATAGAAACATTCAAAAATCATGTCTAGCCAAACACAATGGCAAAAACTATAAATGTGAGTTCCATTAGGTTAAAAACTTGTCAGAGGCATTATTGTAATATTGGGAAGACTTGGGCTTCAAGTCGGCCAAGTCGGACTTGCTCTCCACGCATCATATCGATCGATGGTACATGGTGTAAATCGATCGATGGAGTATCTCGACTTCATCTTTAGTAGAAGCGTCATTGATCGATTACAAAGGGAGTGTATCGATCGATATGTGTCATTGTTGTCTGATCCTATAGTCATCTCGGAAAACTCTCCTTTAAGCTCCAAAAGGGCACCTATTTCATCACTTTACTCCAAAGTGCTCCTGAACCTGAAAACATACCTAATAGACTCCAAAACATATATAAAACTCATAAAAACATATCAATACCATGGCTAAAAGCGGCTCAAAATCATGGTATATCAACTCCCCCAGACTTAACCTTTTGCTTGTCCTCAAGCAAACCATTAGTCTCTCTTGGAAAAGTTTTAAGAACAGTAGAGACTCAATAAAATCTTTAGCTCTAAAATCATCACTTCTACTTTGTTGCAAGCCACATCTCATATTACTAACTACATTATACCATATCCTAGCTTAGCAACCAAATGCATCTAGCCAATCAACTTAAACAATCCTGTCTGTCTATCCCCTCTACTGATTTCATTTATGCATAAAATAAAGGTTTAGGCTTTACCTTGGGAGTATCGATCAAAGAACACTTGGATTCAACTCATAAAAGTTTCATGCATTCTCATCCTTGTTCCTTTTCTCTCTTTATCCCCCTTCTCTGAATCCCAAACTTTCTTTTCTTTTATATCAATCCCAATGAACAACTAATGTTCATCTTATTGATCTTTCAACTTTTGTAGTCTTTTTTTTTTTGACAAAGTGTAGGCGAATAGTGGGGTCATAGGTAATGTATCTCTCCCTCGCTTCCACAATGTGTGATCATTCCATTGATTTAGAATAGTGGGGTCATGGGTAATGTACCTCTCCCTCTGCCTCTCAGGAAATCATCTCAATCTTTTATTTTTTTTCTTTATGGAATGCCAGAGGAAGGAGAGAAGGAAACCAAAATTTTTGAGACTTTTTCCTTCCAGACTTGCATGAGGATTCCGATCCCTTTATACCAAGCCCCAAGACAAGCAATAAATGTCAGGTTATGTTGGAAATCAGCTTTGGTTCTTCCAAACAATCATGAAAAGTGTTGTCATAGGATGATCGGTGTTCCACTTTAGCATCTACAGTACTTTCTGCAATCAACAATTCTAAGAATGGTGCTAAAGACTAGTAAGATAAAAAGAAAAAGAAAAAAAATTTGGAATATTTTTGTCCCTTTCTTGACTCAATAAAACCAATTTTTGAAAACTTTTTAAAGAGATCAAAAAGGTAAAGTAGCATCAGTATTTCACTCCCCCCCAGACTTAAATCATACATTGTCCTCAGTGTATAACTAGTCGGAGTTAGAGCATAAGAAATAATAAATGTGGAACTGATATCGAAATTGTGAACGATATACCTGACCGATGTTTGTATCGATCGATGGTGAGTCACTTCCATCGATCGTCATGGATAGGATTATGTCGGGCGATGTAGACAGGGTCTCATCGGTCGATAGAGGTAGTGATCGTGTAGCTATGTTTCTAAAAATAAAACTAAGTAAAAAAATACCTAACAGTGGGTTGCCTCCCACTTAGCGCTTTTTTAAAGTCATTTAGCTTGCTTATGGAGGTATGGTGGCTAGTGAGGTGGGTTGCAGGTACTTGTTGGGAAACAAGTATCCTCCTTGTCTTGTGATTCTTCAAACCATGAAGTTAAAAAGCTTCTTGTGGCTTTCTCTCTTCGGTTCATACTAGCTTGCAAACCATGGACCTCATAGTGGATTCTATGTAACCACTCTTCAATGCTTGATAAACTGCACTCATGTCGTCCAGCGTTGCTGTACGTGTTCTCTGGATCAGTACTCATCGGCATGGTGTTGAGGATTTGGATATTGTGCACAGGCGATAGGGTGGTATCAATCGATCTTGGTGTAGTCCTGTCGACTGATGTGGATGGATGTCCGTCGGTCGATGGGTGTAAAGGCTTGTCGATCGATGCGGATTGGGCAGGTTGGCTCGCGAGCTGGTTCTTGATGTTTTCGATCTCCTGCTGAATATTCTCCACTGTGCATTTCAGATCTTGAACGTTACCTTGTACCGGCCACCAAAACTTGTCTAGTGATCTATGTGCGTCCTCTTCACAGAATTCAAAAGATCTGTAGATATCTCTTGTGGCTTCTTCAAGTTCTTCTCCGGTACAGTAGTCTGGTGCGGGATTATCGATCGATGTGCTGGGTATATCATTGATCGAGAGCTTCTGTAAGTGACTCTCGATAGTTGCATCAAAGGTCGTGTCGATCGATGTTGATGGTGCTGCATCGGTCGATGGTCGTCTCTGAGTTTCAAGTTCTTTGCGAAGTGCATCCACCTCTTCTTGTAGGGTTTTTCTCTCCTTGCGAGCTTAGTCATTGCTAGACGTATTCCATAGTAGTTCTCCTTGAAGTATCGAGATGACTTTCTCATGTTCTAAACTCAGTCCTGCTTTCTCCCAGTTGTGTTCACTGGTTCTTTCATTCAGCATGTGTGTCACTTCTGCTTGTCTATAGAGCTTACAAACAGGAACTCCTTTAGTGAACTGTTCAGCATGCTCCGGTAGACAGATACAAGAGCGCTCAAACATTGTGGCTCTATTAAGCAGCTTCTCAATGTCTTCTTTGTAGACATGGATGATGTAACCATTGATGCTTCTTGCATAACCACTCTCATCTCTGTAGACACCAAATTCGTCCTTCTTTTCCCAGGAGAAACGACGAATGCCATGTTCGAAAGCTCTCTTCCCAAGCTCGTGATGTATATCGATCGATGCTCTCTTCCATGTATCGATTGATAGGCGTTGATTTTCTGGATGTGCTTAGTTGGAATGAATGTTTTCTGCACCATCTTGTTCATGAGGTAGTTGGTGCTGATCGTTCCGGTGGATGGGTGGTTGTATGTAGGGACTGATTGGTCCATTGGCCATCTGAAGGATGTCTTCAACGTCTTCTGTGGATATTGGAATGATTCTTCCATCTTGTGGTCGTGCATGACCATCTGGATCCCTGAAAATACCATATTCATCCGGAGTTAGTAATGTAAAATTAATTTTATGTGTTTGTACTTCGGATGGTGTAGATGTTGTATCGATCGACGGTGGAGCCTGTGCATCGGTCGATATTTTAAGGAACATGTCGGTCGATGGCTAGTGCTCCGTGTCGGTCGATACGGGTGCTTCAGGTCGGATCGCGGATGGTAGTGGTGCTGTGTCTACTGCAAAACTCTCATGATAACTGCTCGCCCACCTTCCAATCGAGTAATCTCTGTCTCGTGGTTTGTGTGGGACATAGACTTGTGCGCAGTAAGGTTCCTCGCTCGTTGATTCAAAACGTCGTTTGAGCGATCTGGGTTGGGGCATATCAGTCGATGGAGAAGGGTCTCCGTCGGTCGATAGTCGGAAAATGAAAGATGGGAGGGGAAGTCTGACTTCGTCTTCTCGAAGAAATCTATACTCGGTGGCTCGTTCCTCTTCATAATCTGCATCGTACTCCTCCTGAGTAGTGATGCTAGCTAGCTCGGGCATGTAATGATCGTTCGCCCAGTCATTGGTGGCAAAATCGCCGTCTGGAAATCTTCCTCGATCTTCTGGAATAGCGTATCGATCGATGACCATGTGTATTCATCGGTCGATTTGGGTCGGCTGGTATCGGTCGATGGTAAAAGACTGCCATCGGTCGATGGATCTGGATCGGTTTCATACTTGGCCATGGAATCATACTCGTGGGCACAAAAACATGTTGCTACGAGTGCTTGGTTCTTCATCATTGGAAACTTGATGACTGGAACATGATTGTAGTGGATGGTAGGGTTGATGAGGGTTAGACAGAGCTTGTTGGTTTTGAGATCACAAACGGCTCCAACTGTGGCTAAGAAGGCTCTTCCAAGTAGTAGAGAAGTCTTGAAGTTGAGCTTGTTGGCTAGGACATGGAAGTATGTAGGAATTAGGGCATCTCCAATCTGTACCTCAAGGTTTCTAACTATTCCTCCAAAGTTCTACTGAGAGCAATCCACAAAGATGAAGGATTCTTCAGTAGGCTCGATCTTCAGACCTAGCTGGTCTGCCATAAGCTTGGGTAGGATGCTGACTCCAGATCCTGTATCACATAGGGCACGAGGGAACTCAACACCTCTGATGGAACAGGTTATTGTGAACTTCCCTGGATCACTCTTCTTCTCTAGTGTGGTCTTCTTCTTTAGACTGTCTCTGACTTGATCAAACATCCTCTTTATGTCTTCTTCTGTCTCTCTTTTTTCTTTGAAAAACATCCACAATCTGTGTGAAAAGTAGGCTTCTTAAAAAGGTTTCTCTTTAGGTATTCTGAGAACTCTTTCTCTGAAGCCTGAGAATTCTTTCTCATTAGCTTCCCTTTTATAAGACTTCGGTATCTTCTCTTTCCTTTTTCTAAGAAATCTTCCATTAGTTTCCTTTTTTATCTCCATGGACTCAAAGATATCCGTGGGTCTTCCCAAGATGGCTCTCTGAGGGCTTCTAGTAGTGTAATACTGCTCCCAGAATGCGTCAATACGTACACCATCTATCTTGGGGAGTTGCACTCTGCGTTGGGGTACCATGTATCGGGCGACACTGACTGGAGTGCGTCGGTCGATATCATCGTCTTCCTGTCGATCGATGGGAGGATTATCAAGCCGGTCGATAATGTGCGGATCGATCTTGACAGGACCGGGCGGATGTGGGTGACGTGCTGTGAAGGCTTCGTGAGGCATAGTCTGGACGGTACTGCACTCGTACGGGAACTCGTCTAAGTCCATCGGTCGACACTCATCAAAGTTGATCGATCGATGTGTATGGGATCGTATCAGTCGATGATCACAGGGTGATATTGATCGATAGTATTCGCGAACGAAATCTCTCTCATCATCAGATTGCTGAATCTCTTCTACTACCTCTTGCCAAAAATCATCATCCAGGATGGCATTGATCTTATTGTTGTTGGCAAGCTTCTGCTTCTTTAGGGCTTCTACTGTCTGAAACACCTGAGTCTCCAGTTTCTTCATATGGGTGTTTAAAGCATCTATCTTTGTTTGGAGGGTGTTGTAGACGGAGTCGATCTTCCTATTGAAGTCTGTCTGAAGTTTCTGCTGATTCTCAAGGACCTTGTCAAGCATCTCCTCCAGTTTAGTATCTTGGGTGGGTGGGTGTGGGTTGGAGTAGAATGAGTTTCCATAGCTCATGTTGTTGTTGGGGTTGCTGCTGCTGAAGGTGTTGGGTTTCTGTGAATTCTGGTTGAAGTTTCTTCTCTGGCCTGTGTAGTTTCTGTATCCTCCTTGGTTACTAGATCTCTAAAAATCAGCTCCACTGACCCAGTTCACATCTTCTTCTATATAATCTTCACCTGCAGTCTCTCCACTGAACAGATCTGCTTGTTTAGTAACTTCTGAATGGTATCCAGCTGTGCTTGTACTTCATTGATGTATTCCTTCCCAAGGAATGATGTAGCTTTTGTCTTCGTGAAGTTCTTTGTGCTGTTGCTGGAAGCTAAGTTATAAATTAACTTCATAGCCTCTTGTGGATTCCTGGTGTTGAAATTGCCATCACTATCTGTATCAAGAGCTCTCTGATAATCCAATGTGATGCCTCTGTAGAAAGTGCAAAGAAGTTGCACTTTGTTGAAACCGTGGTGTGGGCAATCTCTTTGGTAGGACTTGAATCTGTTCCATGCATCTTTGAATGACTCTTCAGGATTCAGAGTGAATGTAGCAATCTTTTTCCTCCATTCTTCAGCGCGTGACTCATCAAAGAAGTTACGAAGGAATGCGTTCTTGATGTCACTCCAAGTTGTGAGAGAACCTGGTGGTAGTTGTCTCAGCCACTGCAAAGCTTCTCCAGATAGAGAGTACTTGAAAAACTTGCAGAGAAGATAGTCTTGAGGGACTCCATTGGCTTTTATGACGGTTTTGAGATCCTCGAACCTCTCCAGATGGTCCATAAGATGCTCATTGGACAACCCACAGAAGGGTATTTGTCCTACAAGGGTGTAGAACTGCGGCTTAAGCTCGAAATCTCCTCTCTGAATAGCAGGAGGGCGGATGGCTGATCGGTTGGAATAGAACTGATCTGGACGGTTGTAGTCAGCCAAAGATCTAGCTTGGTTAGCCTCTTCTACAGGTTGAATGATATCTGTAGGTGCAGTCTCTTGCTCAGGTATGATCTCATTCTGAGCGTTCAGCTTCTGACCTGCTGCATTACGCATGTGATCATCTCGATCTCGCATGTCTCCATTCTCATCAGTAGTGAGAATAATAAGCGCTACCATGTCTCTCCGGTTAGTATAGATCGATGTAAGATGAGCTATATCGATCGATGTCAGATGAAAGGTATCGATCGACAAATGGTTGTTGATGTTGAAGGTGTCTCGGTCGACTGTGGTAGACAAGTATCGGTCGATAGGGATGTGTTGATAGCGTAGGTCTTTGTGGATGCTACGTTCCAAGCCGTGAGGATCTTCTGAGTACAAAAGGTGTTTGTTCTTGTTGCTTCTAGTACTGCTGGGCATGTACCTTCTAGACCTAATCTGATTAAATCTAATGTTTATCAAAGTTCCCCGGCAACGGCGCTTAATTTGATATCACTCAAATGTTTAACCCTAAGAAGTGAATTACTCTCTCAAATAAGAGGTTCAGTTGTAGTACTTAGGGATCAAATCCACAGAGAACTAAGGAACACAATAGATGTAATCCTAAATGATTATGCTAGGTTGATTAGGTTTAAATAGTAAATTGCAGTTTTCTAAGCAATGATAAGTTGCTTAAGAGAATGAGTTTAGGTTTAAAAACAATAAAATTAAGTAGTTAGATTCAAGGTTGCTATTCAGATAATTAGGATTATAATGCTATAGATGTTTTAATGAATTGCTTGCAAGATATATGAGAACTTTGATTCTTAGATAGATCTAATAGCAATCGCTAAATAGACACATCCATTAATCTTATTGCCAGCAATATCGACCGATGTTTTGACAGCGATATCAGACGATATGGGTTGTTGTTGATCGATGACTTTATAGGAGTATTGATCGATATAGCATAAGATCGAATCAAAACTGTGTTCACCAAGATCATAGACCGGCTCTTGCACAACCCTAGAGGATCTAAGCTCATGCCAAATGATTTCGGGACAATGATTAACAAGTTAAATCACATCCATGATCATACTCTAGGTAGCTACTCTAGAGTAAGCATTAGGGTTCATTTGGATAATGAATATCAACAATTCAACATTCCATAGTTGGGGCTAATCCCTCATAACTATTTGAACCGTAAATCTAACAAATAAATCTACTCAGACATAGATGAGAGATTCATAACAGCAAGGTAGTAATAGAAACTCATAGATTAGAAGATTGAACTTTTGGTTCTTGGAACAACAAATCTCTTTGCGTGTTTCTTCTAAATCTAGAATTCTATAACCTTTAAGAAATTAAGATGAAATGAAATACTTTATTGCTAAGTATAGAATAGAACAAAGGAACAAGAAAAGTATTCAAAGCTTTTCAAGTAAAAAAGGAACTAGAACAATAGAAACATTCAAAAAGCATGTCTAGGCAAACACAATGTCAAAAACTATAAATATGAGTTCCATTTGGTTAAAAACTCATCAGGGGCATTATTGTAATATTGGGAAGACTTGAGCTTCAAGTCGGCCAAGTCGGACTTGCTCTCCACGCATCATATCGATCGATGGTACATGGTGTACATCGATCGATGGAGTATCTTGACTTCATCTTCAATAGAAGCGTCATTGATCGATTACACAGGGTGTGTATCGATCGATATGTGTCATTGTTCTCTGGTCTTATAGTCATCTCAGAAGACTCTCTTTTAAGCTCCAAAAGGGCACCTAAATCATTACTTTACTCCAAAGTGCTCCTGAACCTGAAAACATACCTAATAGACTCCAAAACATATATAAAACTCATAAAAACATATCAATACCATTGCTAAAAGCGGGTCAAAATCATGGTAAATCACACATGTTGTCACCCTTAGTGGTGCCAATAGTCCACAGGCTGAGCCAGTTTATGTCCACAAAAGCACAACATTTGCAACTGGAGAACGATGGTATAGCCGATGAAATGAACTCAAACTTCTTTGCTAGGAAGTCATCACCATGCCACAAACCCAGTCCCCATTTCACAGATCACACTAGTTCCCCAATCCAAAAATAATTTTCCTAATCATTGTGTATACATACACGGCACGCTCATATCCTGCATCCGCTGCACTCTTCATGAGAGTAAGTCCTTCTTCTTGAAGCTCATATGTGAAGAAAAACTAGCACCCTTCATCTATAGTGTGCTTGGGTTTCCCTCAGCGTAACAAGTTGGGAACAACAAAATAGGCATAGGAGCTTCCCAGGGATATGATAGCAAATCAAAAAACTGACATACCCTACGCCTCTCTGTTAATTCCTTCATCGACTTGCATTATGCTCTGAGGTTATAAAGATCTTTGATGGAATTACTGACCACACGTTCAACAACTAACGCTTGAATTACATCAGGCATTTTCGAGAATGGGGAAACCTTCCATTTTCTTAGATAATCAGTTGAAAAGGGTGAACAAAGGTGAAGAAGGGGTCTTCTGAGATAATCAGTTGAAAAGGGTGAACAAGAGTTTGTGTCAACAAGGGTGAACTGATTGCATGATTTTGAGAAGGCAACCTTTCGTATTTTTTTATCAAAAAATCAATATTCCTGGGTTCCAAGCCATGCGACATTTCGTGTTTCGTATTTCTGGGAAACCGTTCATATTCTAAGATAACTCAGCCGTAATAGAATGAATAACTCTGCCCTACCATGTCATTAACTCAGTCGTAACATGTCAATAACTCAGCCGCCGTAACCGCAACGTTTCGTGTTTTTGGGCGGGAACTAAATAACTCAGTCATATATTTCAATAACTAACTCAGCCGTATCATGTCAATAAATTTATCCTAAAGATAACTCAGTTGTAACATGTCAATAACTCAACCGCCATAACCGCAACGTTTCATGTTTTTGGGTGGGAACTAAATAACTCAGTCTTATATTTCAATAACTCAGCCGCCTTGTGTAACTTAATCTTGACCTTTGGAATTCTAATACCTCTCTATATATAGTCCTATTTTCAAT
This sequence comes from Eruca vesicaria subsp. sativa, assembly GCA_932364175.1. Lineage (NCBI taxonomy): Eukaryota > Viridiplantae > Streptophyta > Magnoliopsida > Brassicales > Brassicaceae > Eruca > Eruca vesicaria. The sequence goes on along the minus strand of CAKOAT010730710.1, from coordinate 160,319 downwards.
TTTCTCTCGTATTATAGAAAGAGTTATGTCGGTTGTCCCTGGTTGGTCTCTCTCGCTAGTGAGAAAGGTTAATGTTATTCTAAGCTCGACAGATCGGGATAACCTACCCTTTCTGAACCCTGGGGAGGGTCTAAATGTTTCCAAAACCACCGTAGAGTTGTTTACATTCTTGCATGATCTATCGGTTGCGATCCCGCTCATTCTTCGAGAAGGGTGGGTTCATGAGTGGCCGACTTACCGTGTCATTCCAGCTCATTTTAAGGAATGCTGTTTTCATGAACTCGCTGTAAGCATCCATTATGTATCCATATTAGATTTAACAACATTTGTTATGTTTCTAATAGTAGTTCTTTTTTTTTAGCGAAATAATACTTGGGATCCGATCTATAATTTCGAAATTTGGAAAAATTTTAACCGCGTTGCGAGAACGATATTTCATCATCAAATGCGGATGCTGAAGAGGACTTGGGCGCATGGTGGCCAGAAGCCTGATTGGATGCTAACTAGAGTTTGGCTTGCTCTCGTGGATATGTTTGAAGTGTTTGGACTTGATAACTTTGGTTTTAGAATGTAATTAGTCTTCTCTTTATGTTATTTGTTAAAAAACTCTTTTTGTAATGTTTAGTTAACTCAGCCGTAATGTTTAATGAACTCAGCCGTAACGTTTAATTAACTCAGCTGTATATTTACTCAGCCTTACATTTAACTCACTCGCAGTATATTATTAAGAGACTCAGCCATTCATATTTTAATAACTCAGCCGTACTATAACTCAGCTTTTTATTTAACTCAGCCGCAGTATACTATAACTCAGCCGTAGCATAACTATAACTCAGTCTTATATTTCAATAACTCAACCTTTTATTTAACTCAGCCGCAATATATTATTACTCAGCCGTAATAGAACTATAACTCAGTCCTAGCATGTCAATAACTCAGCCATAATTATAAACATTAAAATCAATAACTCAGCTGTAATACAACCTATTCTACATAATTTAAATCAATACACCACTTTTAAATCGGACAAGTTTTCACATTATGACCACTCAGTATATAACGAGAACATGTGTGTTCTTTCCTAGGACGTTTATTTTCAAGTGCAACCTCTAGCAGATTTCATCCTATTTTTCTTAGGCCTTCCTGGCTGAAGACGAATAGACAGGGGAAGCATGCTAGGTTAATCACGTTATATGGAACTGGTAGCGCTGAATCAACCGGCATGACTGAATTGGCGTATGCGCTCACCAAATAAGCACTGGTATAGTAAGGACTGCACATGGATATATGACAAACATTACTGGACTCGGCAGCTGCAATTGCATGCAAACATGATAATCTCTCCAGTTGGAAACGCCGGCATGTGCAATTTCTCCTTTCCAAGTTAACAACATGCAAAGACTCACCATATGTAATTTCAGTGTGATGAGTATCGATCCTTTGTACAGTCAACAGTCTCGCGGTAGTAACACGACTTGTTATAAATAAAAAAATGAACAATGAAAAACATTAGAGACTGAGTTATGAAATCTTCTTAGGCTGACTTACTAAATGATACAGCTGACTTATGAAATCTATTTAGGCTGACTTATCATTAATACGGCTGAGTTATGGAATCTACTTAGGCAGACTTATTAAATTATACGTCTGACTTAATTAATAAGTACGGCGGACTTACAAGTAGTAGTTTCTATGCAGCACGTGTAAGCATGGTTCGCTGCGATTCAGAATCCTCTCTCCATTCAGCAAACCATCTGAACATCATAACCCGTATCGATTCTAGTAGTCGAACAATGTAAAGACCTCTAGCATTTGATAATGCTCTATTCATTGATTCCGCTATGTTCGTAGTCATCAAATTGTACCTTTCTCCTGGGAAATGAACACGCACCTACAGTCTGACATCAGCTCTTTGAAGATACCCATGAATGTCAGGATTAAGAGCTTCAATCTCCTCGAACATTGCATTAAAGTCAGGCATCCTGAAACATCTTGCCGCTTTCTTCACCAGAAGAAATACATCTTTTCCTTTGTACAGTCCCAAAATGTTCTTATATAAATGGTACGTGCAAATTCCTTGACAAGCTAACGGATACACATTTTGAATAGCCTTCCCAATCGAGTTATGCCTATCTGAGATTATCGCAAGACCCTTGTCGTCAGGAATCAAAACTTTTAATTGCGTAAAAAACCAGTTCCACAAATCATCATTTTCTGTATCAACCACACCGAAGGAGATTGGAAAAATCTGAAAGTTACCATCCTGAGCTAGTGCTGTTAGAAGCGTCCCTTTGTATTTGCCATTAAGAAACGTACCATCGACAACCACAACTTTGCGCATGAAAGGAAACCCATTTATGCTCGCACCAAACGCAAGGAACACATACAAGAATATTCCAAACTCATCGATTTGAAGACGAGTTATTGTATCAGGATTTGCCCTTCTTTTCATGAATAAGTACGAAGGCAAGTTTTCAAACCCACTCTCAGGTGTTCCCACATCGATTTCCCTTGCAAATTTCAGTCTTATATGATTTCCAATAATCCATCTTCCCAAATGAATACAAATAAGGTCAGTCGCCACATATTAATAACTCAGCCAAATCACTTAAGTAACTCAGCTTGAACGTAAAAATAACTCAGTCGGATGACTTAACTAACACAGCCGTAACGTATAAATAACCCAGCCCATTTACTTAGCTAACTCAGCCGAAACGTTGAAGTTTATATAAACCAGCCAAATAACTCAGCTAACTCAGCCGCATCGTTCAAAGTTTATATAACTCAGCCGATCACTTAACTAACACAGCCGGACGTTAATATAAGTCAGCCACAAAGTATAGATATAACTCAGCTGTAACGTTGCTATATAAGTCAGCCTTACTAAAACAATTTCCTTGAGACAAAAATGTTTATTGAGAGCTATTCCAACACTCGTAGGTCGAACTGCCAGACCAACGTCGCCGAGAAATTTCCTGTAAATTTCTCCTAAAATATCTGGTGTTGCTTGTCGAGATGGATTAGAACGCTCAGTTACAGAACATGTATGTTCCGAATCGTAAATACGAACATAGAATGTCGAGGAATCCCCTTGTGTTGAAGCACGAACTCTCCAAAGACATCCACCAACCCAACATTTAACAATGAGTAAATCTGGATTGGATACTTCCACATCAGAATAAAATTGATCTCTCACTGTAAGAAGTTTCAGTCGTCTTTCGAACTCAGCTTTACTCTGGTTTCGTTGCCCAACAGCAAGGTTTAGCGAAAACATCTCCAACCTTAGAACCTCTGAATCCCCTTTAGATCCGCTCCAATTGTAAGAAGATTCAGTCGTCTGAGATCTCTTTTTAGGCGGTATCGGTGAATCTTTGTCTTTTGCTAGAGACTCACCATATGAGCTAAAGTTATCATCTTCGGATAACGCACCATCTGAGTCGTCGAACATATCAAATCGGCTATCAAATTCACCGTCTTCTTCGCCTTCTTCATCTTCTCCAACATCTTTCTGTTTTTCTCCGTCCAAGTTCTCATTGTCGTCGTGTTCCTCCTCCAAACTAAAACCATCGTATCTAGATTCAACTTCTGAGATTTCTGCTTATGAGCTGAAACTGTATAATATATTACTCTTTTCTCCCGCTCCGTTTTTCTGGCTGATTTCATTATCCTCGTTCTCTGTAATCTCTACACAGAGACGTAATCTTTCGATTTTTCTTAGGCTTAAATTTTTTTTCAATTGACGCGTATTTGAGACGTAAACTGGTGGCGTGTCGTGAGCAATTGTTTTCAAAGATTTATTTGAGAACTGATAGCTTAGCTGAATCAGATGACTCGACTCATTCAATCCGTAATCATCGAGTACTGACTTCGCGAGTTTGTCGTGTGTTGTTTTCTCATCTGCATGCAGAACAATACATCCTATACTATCGGGAGTAAATACATATCTGTTTTTCTTAATCCAGTTACCTGAAACAATAATTACTGGATCCATAAGATTTTAGAGAAAGAGAAGAAGGTGAAGAACAGAGAGCAGTGTCTGTAACATAAGCCCTAATTTCATTGTTGTAGTTAGTAATGACATGGCAAACAAAAGCTGACATGGATGATGACATGGAAAATCGGTAATTCAGCCACCAAACGAACACTTAAGTCAGCCACAATAAGTCAGCCACCAAGTACACCGTAAGTCAGTCAAAACGTGAATGCTATTTTAGTAATTATTTTTTGCTCATAATCAGCCATAACAAAGATGAAACGCAATAAGTCAGCTGTATCGTCAAATAAATCAGCCGGCGAATGAATGTTATTCTAGTAATTAATCTTTCGCTATTAAGTCAGCCGTAATTCAGCTGAGTTTACTGTTACTCCATTTTATTACGGCTGATTAAATTTAACTCAGTCGTAAAAACCTCTCATAACTCGGCCTATCGACGATCAATTAAACCAACCGTGACAGTTAACTCAGCCGTATCGTAGCTAGAACTCAGCCGGATTTTCCAGAAATCAGCCCGCTGATGATTAATCCAGTCGTAACATGTTACCGTAACTCAGCCGTTATCACATAAACCAGCCAAATTTTATTAAGTCAGCCGTAACGATAGGCTGAGTTATGTTCATAACTCAGCTTATTTCTCATAAGTCAGCTTATTTATTTAAGTCAGCCGCAACGTAACTAGAACTCGGCCGTAACGATGAGCGTATCGTATTACGGCTGAGTTTTATGCCACATTCTTACGTGGAAACGATTTTTCGCCTAAGTGTCATAAAAATGTAATGGCATTCTTGTAAATACGTTTTTTCTCACAACGTTAAAAAAAAGAGGACGCTGGGTATAAAAAAAAAAAATATAGTAAGAAAAAAAAGTTTTGTATGGTTATGATAATAAGTAATAAAATTCATACTCTTTGAGTTAACTTCCCTTATTTATATTCACCTCACAATTTCAAATGAGTTAATCCTCATTGTTTCAAACGAACTATTTTGTTATAAATTTCTTCTTTATAAATTATTTTATTTGGATACATAAATATTTTTTTACTATAATGTTGATATTATTCACAAATAGACTCTTATTAATATAAATAAACAAAAATAGATAAAAATAAAATTTTATACCTCAAAACTGAAAAAAAGAAATATTTGTTTTTGTAAGAAAAACTAATTGTTTCTTTCAATTATTTTTTGTTGATATGTAGTTACAAAAAAACAAACAAACAAAATTGAACAAATTTTTTAGGGAGTTGAATTTTAAAAACTAAAACCATTGTGTGATGTGTAATATAAAACAGTAAAAATATGGTGTCGAATAAAAGAACCACTGTAGATAGTCAATGAACTTGTTGAAAATACAACATATTAAATGGATTCAAACGGGTTGAACATATTCAAACAATATATTAAAGAGGACAGAAACAATAATACATGTCCATTTATTATTGGCTATTGACAAATTTGTTATATTTTTTTTATCTCAATTGTTCTTGGCTAATTTTTATCAATCAAATTATTATTATTTTTTTAATTTTGATCTTATACCATGATTTATCAGTTTTTCATACTTTACAAACAAATATATTTTCATTTGAATTGGATACAATACAAATAATTATTTGATCTATTTTATTATTAATGCAAAATATAAACAAAAATTTTGTTTCTAAATCTTAATTATTTTATTTTAGTTACAGTTTATTATTGTTGTTAATATGTTAATATACGAGTCTATAAATTAAAATATGAAATAAAAATATTGGGGCAAGCATAATTTCATTGATTGTTCTTAGCATATGTTGGAACCCAAATTTATAAACCTTTGGACTAAGTAAATTTTTTTTCTAATGTGAAAAGAAATGTGGATCAATGTCTTTTGGACTTTAATTTAAATGAAATGGAAGGAAAAAAGTCTCACATATCTAATGACAAGAGAAATCGTATATTACAAATATGACACTCACGTATTAATACTCAATAACTTGTGTAGAAACTAGGGAGAAAGAGTGAGATGGGCCATTACGCAAACAACACACACAAGCACACCACCTGGCTGGGCCGGGCTTGAGCTCGGGTCTTGTGGGTTTTAGCCTACAGTAAGATGTTTTTTTTGGACCAAATTTATACCAAGCATTTTGCATAATGTCCTAGATAAATTCTAATGGATTTTGTCTACATTATCAAAAAAATTTAACGTTATGTCAAGATAATTTTAGAATACTTCCAAATAATTATTAGAATATTTCTGTCCCTCATCTTGTAAGATAAACATGTATAATTCTAAATTATTATTTCATTTATCATTATTATTTACTTTTTGGTTAAATTTTCTTCCCATATAAATAAGCGCATACTCTCTTTATAATTAGACACACAGTACCACGCAATTAATAACTTCCAGCAAAAACATAGTCGTCTTAGTAAGTCTTGAGAGTATTCATAGTAGTTACTGTTCGTAGATTTTGTTTCGAGTGTTGCAAAGCAGTCTTGTCATTGTTGTATTCTGAAATTCAAAACTCCCATTGAAAGCATCACAAATTAAGGAAAAATTCTTTAATGATATCTTAAACGTGTTATACCTGTTCTATTATCGGTTATAAGCTTTATGTTTTGTGATTTTCAATCATGCTTTTTTCGGTCCCACAATCTTAACTCAATAAATCCAATTCCAGATTATCGCTTGAATCAGGCTGAATATTCCGAAAAATATTTTTATCAAATGGTTGTCAAAGATTTTCAAAATTGATCTGAAACGATTTGCGAACGCTCTTTTGCTATTTTTTAAAACATATTCATCTATATGATGAGTCATATAAGAAACGATTTATGGGACAGTCTTTGACAGTTTCCCGATCCTGCTTTTTCTAAATATAAAAATTTATTTATTTATACAGAGCGTTTAAGAACACCTTCAAGGCGAGTTTAGGGAACTACTATTTACATGTTTAAGAACGCTTAAAGCGATTTCTGGGAACATTTATTGTATAGCAAGTTAAAAGTTGTAATTGCTTGTTGAGGTGAGTTCTAAATACTTACTATGGTTTGTGCTTTGTGAACAAATTCAATCATGATTGACGGTGATAACAACGTCAATGAGGCAACTGGTGCAAGCAATGAGAGTCAATCACTTAGATCGCTTTCAACACAAGTTCCATCCGTGCCTAGAAACATAAAAATGCTTCTGAATCCTCCTTGGTTACCAGATCTCTGAAAACTGGCTCCACTAATCCAGTTGACGTCTTCTTCAACCATTTCTGAATCTTCTACTGCACAAATCTGCTTGTTTAGGAGCTTCTGAATGTTGTCTAGCTGTGCTTGAACTTCATTGACGTGCTCCTTTCCAAGGGATGATGTAGTCTTCATATAGTTTCTTGTGCTGTTGCTGGAAGCTAAGTTGTCAATTAGCTTGATAGCATTCTGAGGATTCCTGGTGGTGAAGTTGCCATCGCTAGCTGTATCAAGGCTCTCTTGAAATCGGGGCTGATGCCTCTATAGAAGGTGCAGAGCAGTTGTACTTGGTTGAATCCGTGGTGTGGGCAGTCTGGCTGGTAGGACTTGAATCTGTTCCAAGTATCCTTGAATGACTCTTCAGGGGCTTGGGTGAATGTAGCAATCTTCTTCCTCCAGTCTTCAGCGCGTGAATCATTAAAGAAATTACGCAGGAAGGCGTGCTTGATATCATTCCAGGTGGTAAGGGAACCTGGTGGTAGTTGTCTTAGCCACTGCAAAGCTTCTCCAGATAGAGAGTACTTGAAAGGCTTGCAGAAAAGATAGTCTTGAGGGGATCCTTTTGCTTTGACTAGGGTGACAAGATCCTCGAACCTCTCCAAATGGTCCATATGATGCTCATGGGGTAAACCACAAAAATGGATTTGACCCACAAGTGTGTAGTACTGCGGCTTGAGCTCTAAATCTCCTCTCTGGATGGCAGGAGGTAGGATGGATGATCGGTTTGAATAGAACTGATCGGGGCGGTTGTAGTCAGCCAAAGTTCTGGTTTCTTCTACAGGTTGAATGATGCCTGTAGGTGCAGTCTCTTCTTCAATAATGATCATCTTCTGATCATTCAGCTTCTGACCTGCTGCATTTCGCAGGTGACCATCTTGATCACGCAGGTCTCCATTCTCATCGGGTATGAGAATCATAGGCGCTACCATGTCTCGCCGGTAAGTATCATCGATGTCAGGTGTGGTGTATCGATCGATGTCAAGTGAGGGGTATCGGTCGACGAACGGTTGTTGATGTCGATCGATGAGGTGGTGAAGGTGTCGGTTGACGAACGGTTGTTGATCGTCGGTGAAAAGGGCGTTTCGGTTGATACGATGGTATTGGTATCGATCGATGCGGAGCGTATGTCCTTGCAGATGCTACGCTCTAGGTTGTTGAGATCTTCTGAGTACAAAAGCTGCTTGTTCTTGTTGCTTCTAGTACTGCTGGGAATGTACCTGAAAGAGACAAAAAGAAAAAGAAAAAGATTTTGTGTCAAAAGATAGAAAAATAAAATAACAAATAACCTAGACTGAATCAGATTAAATCTAATAGTGATCTTAGTTCCCCAGCAACGGCGCCAAATTTGATATCACTCAAATTACCCTAAGGAGTGAATTACTCTCATTAAAAGAGGTTCAATCGTAGTACTTAGGGATCAAATCCACAAGGAACTAGAGACACAAAAGATATAATCCTAAGTGATTAAGCTAGGTTTAAAAAGGTTTAAAACAGTAAATAAAATAAGTAGCAACGGTAAGTTGCTAAGGAGAATAGGTTTTGAGTTTTGAAAACAATGAAGGAAAACAGTTAGATTCAAGGTTACTATTCAGAAAATCAGGATTATAGATCTATGGATGTCTTAACGAATTGCTTGCAAATATATGAGAACTTCAATCCTTAGACAAATCTATAGCTGTCGCTAGTTATATTTGTCCATTGATCTGATTGCCGACTGCATCGATCG